>CM046451.1:17563287-17843287 GCA_025506515.1 Flaveria trinervia
CAACTCCATAAATTTGATCCAAGGTGGATGCAGGGTATTTTGTTGGTTATTCATCTACTTGCAAGGCATACAGAGTCTTCAACTGCAGAACAAAGATAGTTGAAGAGACTTGCATGTGAAGTTTAATGATCACCTTTGGACAAGATTCCACAAAACCCTGTGAAGTTGTTTGATTTGGACATACGCAATATTTCCTATCAACCTCCAGCTGTTGCAGATCCTGTGGATAAATCATCTTCTGCAGCATGTCTTCCACCTGGTGGTATTGATGATGATGATGATAATATCAATACTCACCTATTCAAGTTTAGCGACCAACTGCCGTGTCTGCTAAATTTTGTCCTGGTAGCTTCAGCAGTTCCATCCACACAAATGCATGAGATCTCTGTTTCCTCTACATCTTTTGAGTTACCATCTAATTCTTGGTTCAAGAGTCTACATCACATCTGTTGCTGCTGAAGGTTCTACAAACACTTGCACAGATCTCATTGTTATCAAGAACTGAAGAATCACCCCATGTCTCAGATATTGGTGATATCAATGCTATTGTTTCAACAAGAAGTCAATTGTCTAACTTCTGCTTCTATGCTCTCTTCATCAGTCAGCTAGAGCCAAAGAACTACCATGTTGCTTTGAGAGACAATGGATGGGTTGAAGCTATGCAGCTTGAGCTACTTTAGTTCAAGAAACAGCAAGTGTGGGAACTGGTTCCTCTTCCCCAGGTAAGTGTGCAATAGGCACTAAATGGGTGTTTAGGAACAAAACTGATGAAAATGGGCTTATTGTTAAGAACAAGGCTAGACTGGTTGTACAGGGGTTTTCACAAGAAGAAGGTATTGACTATGATGAAACCTTTGCCCCTGTAGCCAGCCTAGAGGCAATCAGATTGTTCTTAGCCTATGCTGCATTCCACAATCTTAAAGTTTTTCAAATGGATGTCAAAAGTGCATTTTTATATGTAAAATAAAGGAAGAAGTTTATATGTGTCAACCACCAGGCTTTGAGGATAATAAACATCCTGAATGGGTATATAACTTGATAAGGCTCTTTATGGGTTGAAACAAGCTCCTAGAGCCTGGTATGAGACACTCTCTACTTTTCTCTTCTTAAGAATAATTTCACTAGAGGCTCCATTGATAAAACTTTGTTTATTAAGAAGGTGGATCAGCATAAGCTACTTGTTCAGATTTATGTTGATGATATTATTTTGCATCCTCTGATCCCCAGTTGTGTGATGATTTTACAACATTATGAAAAAGAGGTTTGAAATGAGTGCAATGGGAGAATTACAGTTCTTTCTAGGCTTGCAAATCAAACAAAAGGCTGATGGAACTTTATTCATCAGTCAAAATATACAAAAGATCTTTTGAATAAGTTGATTTACAAAACTGTAAGCCCTGTTCTACTCCCATGTGCAACACCACACAACTGGATGCTGATCAGAAAGGTAAAGCTGTTGATGAAACACTTTACAGATGTATGATTGGTCCTTGATGTATTTAACAGCTTCTAGACCAGATATTATGTTTGCTACATGTGTTTGTGCTAGATTTCAGGCTGCTCCTAAAGAGTCTCATTTGATTGCAGTCAAGAGAATCTTTAGATATTTGCAAGGTACACAATCTCTGGGTTTTGGTATTCCACTGGACACTCTTGCAAATTAGTTGCCTTTTCAGATAGTGACTATGCAGGGTGCAAGTTAACTAGAAAGTCAACTTCTGGTGGTTGTCAATTCCTAGGCAATTGTTTGATTTCTTGGCAGAGTAAGAAACAAACATCTGTTGCTACATCAACTGCTGAGGCCGAGTACATTGCTGCTGCAAGTTGCACCTCTCAGGTACTCTGGCTTCAGAACCAGCTTCTGGATTATGACATTACAGAGACTAAGACTCCATTATTAATGGATAGTGCTTCAGCTCTGTATTGTCAAAAATCCAGTCCAGCACTCTAGGACCAAACATATAGAGATCCGACATCATTTTATTCGGGATTGCTTTGAAAAAGGTCTGATTGATCCTAAGTTTGTGCCTAGTGCTGATGAGCTTGCAGATATTTTTACTAAGCCTTTGGATAGTTCTACTTTCCAAAACCTTGTGTTAAGGCTTGGTATGCTGCAGCTAGAATAAGTGACAACGACTGATGATTTCAGTAATAATTACTGATCATTGGTAACCATGTCATATATAAGTACTGATGAGTCCTTTCACCTTCAGTAGTTTTATAACTACTGATGGCTAAATGCCTCACAAGTACTGAAGTACTTTATCTGTTCCAAACTACTGATGTAGTTACAACTACTGATGTAGTTAAACTACTGAAATCAGTACAAACAGATAAGTACTGACGTCCTATGAAACACCTGAAAAGCAGATGCAAAGTCTGATAAGTGTTGAGGACAGTATGAAATAGCTGAAAGGCTATGAATTGACGAAACTACTGAAGAGAACTTTCTCTTCAGTTGTTTCAACAACTGCTGTTTCATTCTAAACAACTGAAGCAAAACCATGTCTTCAGTAGTTTTATAACTACTGATGACTAATACCAAGTCTTCAGCTGTTTACAACAACTGATGACAAAACCACTGTCTTCAGTAGTTTCACAAGTACTGATGACAAACACCAAGTCCTCAGTTGTTTCATCATCTGAATTTAAAACCATGGCTTTCAGTATTTTCTAACTACTAATGCCTAAAACTACGACTTCAGCTGTTTCAACGTCTGAAAGGGTAATACCATGTCAACAGTCGTTTAAAACTACTGATGACTAACACCACATCCTTCAGTCGTTTTCTAACCCGTACCCTATAAATATCCCTGACCTAATCCTTCAAAGCTTCATCTTCTTCAACCTAACGTTCCTCTCCAAAACTTCTCTCTTCTAAATGGCGTCCATGCAAATCAAACCGCGACACAACTGTGTAGCTTACCTTACTAATCGCCATTCTGGGCTAAGTTCGATACTGCTATCGATCTATGGTCCAGTCACAATACAAAACGGTATTTCTTCTCAATCCCATCCTTCATGCCGAATCCCTCAACAGTTTGGATGAACGTCACCATCACCACTGGGGAGAACAACACAGCAGTCTCTCCGGTCGGTCGTCAACAACCAAGAAGTGGTCATCACTCCCGAAATACTTCGTCAAACTTACATCTGGATGATGCCATTTCTCCTGCTGGATATCCAAGGGCACAACTGATTTATCCTTTGCCCATCATGGATATCAGGGCAACCTTAGTGCCTCCACTATAATGAAGAAACATTCCATGACGCTGAACGCCTAATTTTTCACATGGTAAATGTCTGTTTGGCTCCTAGACTTCGTCTTGGGATCAAATGTCTATGAAGTGGCAGCAGGTAATGTATTCTATTCTTGAGCAACAGCCTTTAAATTTTCAGAAATAATATTTTTAGAGCTCAAGGATATGGCTCAAAAACTAACGCTAACCGTTGGATATTATATCCCGGTTCATAATGGCCATAATTACAAACCAGCTTCAAGCTGAGGGACTTGTTGGCCTGGGAGTCCCTGCTACGGCTGTTTTGCCTGAAGTACTCCCGGCACAACTCTGACCACTCACTCAAATTGCTGCCAAGCTGCGCAAACCCACGCAGCTGGAACCCACAGCACCACCTCCAATCAAAGTCCCCACCAACCCACCAAAAAGAAACCCAAAACAGCTACTCAGGGAAATGAGTCCCCTGAGGATGCCCCTGCAACACAAACGCAGGCCTATCCACTAGTTATAACCCCCTAGTGGATAAAAGGACTCTTCCAGCATAGCCGCTCAGGTTCCTCTCAACAGGAGCCTGCAGCAACCACACAAGGGTACCCACACATCTGGGATCTTCCTCACTTGAGGAGATTGCCATTGAAGAGCACCATCCTCCCCAGGTGCACACTGCTTCTATCCCTTCACCCCATGCAACGCCCCCCAAAGCCCAACATTGCTTGTTGCACAAGTGCTGACTCAATTGCACTCCTCACCCCCTCCCCAGATACCAATTACTACTGGGAACACCTCTACCATTGAGGGAGAGGACCAAAGTGCAATTGAGAACCCACAGCATAGGGTTTACCACTTCTATCTCCTAGTGTAGATAGGAGATTAGAATATCTAGTGAGGCTGCCACCTCTTCTGCATCAGCACATGATCAGAATTAGGCTGGTAACATTGCTAAGACCTCACTAGGCAACAGCTGATGATGGACATAGTCCTGAGGCTGGAAGTCCCCAGTACCAAGACAAGGGGCACATGCTACATTGTCTACACCCAGTGCATGTACATCCTGCTCCAAGCAGGAGGTCAGTGATTCAGCTTCTGCTGATGATGACCTGGGCTTTTTCTACGATGTTCTTGCCCAGAAACAATCCTTGAGGAGGAAGTCAGTAGGCTGCAAAAACTACTTGACCAACTCTCTCAAGGAGAAAGACCATCTGCCTCCACCAACCCACAGATGGCACCTTCAGTTGAAGGTTCCCCAAACACTGAGCCACTCCCAACAACTCAGCCACCTGCCTCTGCTTCTGGCACTATTTCTCAGGAACAAACCCTCCTAAGCAAATAGTTGTTGTCCTTCAAAATTCCCTCCCTCTCATCACACCCATAATCACTGACATTGTGACTAAAGCCATTGATGAGAGGATTTCCTCAACTTTACAACCATTATTGATGCTGCTGTGCAAAAGACACTTTCTGCGGTACAACCCCTACCACCAATGCATCCAAAAAGGGGAGAGTACTGCAGTGAAAGAAAAGAAAATGAAAAGAACAGAGGATGAGAAGGCCCAAGAGCAAGCCCAGGAGTTGGAAAAAGAAAAGCAACAACTGATCACCTATAAACGAAAGAAAAGTGCTGATGATCAACCTACTGCTGAAGAAAAATCCTTGGAAGAGCTGGTAAAAGATGCTGATGATACACACAGCCGATCCATGGATAAAATCATTGAGTAACTCTTCAGGCAAGGTTTTGATACAGCCACATTAGATAGTGAAATCAGGAAGTTGGAAGTGGAGGAGATTCAAACCCGATGGGCTGGGTATGATGCCTTGAAAAGGAGAGATTGGAGATCATGATCCGTTTCATTGCCAAATACTTAGGACGATCTTTGATGGAGATTCGTGCGTGGACCAGAGACAGTATTCTGGCTATTGCCACCAGAATCTGTCTGTCTAAGCAATTCCACAAGGGGATTATCATTGAAGCCCTTGATGAGGCTGGGGCTGGAAAAAGGTTTGAAATGGCAAGACTTACAAAGGCTAAACTCACAACAAAGATGCTGGAACAACCTTCCCTTCCACCCACTCAAAAGCAGCCTACCCCTCAAATCTCCAAACCAATCTCAAAGCCCAAATCCAAACAACCACCTCAACCCACAAAACCAACTCCCTTACCATCTAAACCAACAGCCGATGATGCACCCAAGAAGAAGAAGAGAAGGGTGTTGAGGCTACAAGAAGAAAGAAGAGGATGATGTGGAGAAGATAGGTGCCTATGTCTACAGTCCTAACATTGGCGAAAGCCAAACCTATGCCCATCACTCCCACCTCACAGATGGATGTTGTGAGAGTAAAGATTGAAGAGAGGAGCAGCAAAAGCTTCATGATGATGAAATGCTGAAAAGCATTGACAAAACTTATGCTGCTTCGTCATCAATTATCATCATGAAGAAAGAAGCTCTGAGATTGTACGCTCTCGCCAACACATTTCAATATCAGAAGGAAAGGTGAGAGTATGGCCTGATCCGAGGGTGGCTCACAGGATTTTAAAGAAAGACATTCCTTCGAGATACAAGGGTCAAGTCAAGAGGATCGTAGATGAAGAGATCACAGTGGCCCTTGTAGTATCACCCTGGGAGATTGTCGAAGATTTCAAGAAGGCCTACGAGACTAAACAACCACCCCAGAAGATGCTAGAGAACAGAATTATTAAAAAGGGGTTAGTCTACAAGAGGCTTGAGAACTTCAAACAAAATGAGCTCAGTCTGTTACTCGAAGGGAATCACCCTGATGAGTTTGCATACACAAATTACAACAGTTGAGCTCAAAAATGGCAAACAGGCCAAGTACATCTCAGAGCTGTATGGGCGAGAAGGATTGTTTGATGGTGAAGCCGAGAACCTGACCATGGAAGAACAAATCATGTTTCTCAGAGCCTACACCAGAGAGTCCTACAGGCTCATACACAGGAAGTAGATCTATGAATGGGATAACAACTCTGTGTCCAGTTCCCCAAAACAGAGTTCCCATTCATATCTTGCCAAACAAATATCTGAGACTTCTTCCCAGGCCGGAGCTTATATGGGTCATCTTCTCTACTGATCAAGAAGGAAAAAGACCAACCTTTTGCCAACAATAAGTGGGATATTAAATAAATTAGAGGTTTTGGCTGCATTGGTTCAGGGGGAGTTTGTTGGACCAAAAGAACCAATGAGCCAAGATCAGAAAACCTCTAAGTCCCACATGTATCACAAAAACTACTGAAAGCTTCATCAGCAGTTTGACAAGTACTGAAGACTTCAACAGCTGAAGATCAAGTGCTGAAGACTTCAACAGCTGAAGAACTAAAGTGCTGAAGTACAACAGCTGAAGAACACAAGTACTAAAGCTGAACAGCTGAAGAACACAGTACTGAAGCTGAACAGCTGAAGAACACAAGTGCTGAAGCTGAAGTTCAAAGTACTGAAGTACAACAGCTGAAGAGTTTACAAGTGCTGAAGATCAACAACTGATGTACAAAGTCTGAAGACAAAGAGTGAAGACATCAGCTGATGATATCTACTGAGTCATCAGCTGATGAAACATCTGAAGTTCAAGTCTGAAGACCAAGTACTGAAGTTTCAGTAGTTTGTCACAACAGCTGAAGAATACTTCTTCAGTAGTTGTGATATCAGTAGTTTTATATTATTAGTTTCAGTAGTTTCGTTAAACGACTGAAGAGCTTGTTCTTCAGTCGTTGTAGTTTCAGTAGTTTAATGTTTTTCAGTAGTTATAACAACTGATAACACTTAGCATTTTTGTAAGGAGATGTCAGCTGTTTTGACATCTTCAGTAGTTGTGTTTCAGTTGTAATAAATCTGTTAGATGTCACTATCAAGTGACATCAGCAGACGTCACATCTCTTATAAAGAGGTGTCGACCTAATTGTAAGTGCATTCTGTAACCATGAAAGCGAATATTAATGAAATATATGCAGAATTCTCTCTCTATAACCGTCTTTGTTCTTCATTGAATATCGTTTCGTTCTTGTGAATCGACTAATTCATTGTTTGAATTCCGCTGCTATACTCTCAAATCAATCGAACTAGATCACTGATCCTAACAGGAATCATGTTTGCTTATTTTCCCTTGTGCCTGTACTCCTTCGAGAACGTGTGTTAAGCATAAACCTTTTATAAATTTCATCACCATTACCCCCAAATATATCATTTTTTTTATTCAACCATTGTCATTAATAAAACCATTTTAGACTATCAAATGCCATTAAACACGCTTTTAACCTTAATATAACGAACATTTTAAGATCGTAATCAACCGAAACAAATTTTGGGAAACTCGAGGGTTAAGTGCAGGGACTAAACTTGTAATTTTGCAAACTTGGACTGGTTATATAAACCCCATTCCCAGCCATTTATCCTCATCCTCATCTTCTTCACCTTCAGCATTTTCTCCACTTTCTCTCTCGATCTAGCACCTAAAACCGTCACGTTTGTTGCGTTTTCACTACCAAATCTCGGGTATCATCGTGTATACTTGTTCCTAGTAGGTAGACACCCTTGTTCAACCCGTTTTGGCTTGGTTTTACTGCTGTGTTTTCTAGGGTTTCGGGTGCTCGGGTTCATCCGAGCACATGAGGTCGTGTGGGTGCGTGTGAGGTCTTTCTGCTTGTGTTTCATGTTTGTGTATGTTTGTAGAGTGTTTCTAGAAGTCCTTGTGGTGTAAAACTCGCATTTAGAGCAGCTCGGGGACTGCTCAGCCGACCACAGTCGCGATTCTGCAGTTCAGGCGACTGGGTCTGTCAGGCGATTGAGCCGTGCGACTGAGTGAGTCGTGCGACTGAATCTTGCGTCTAAGTCAATCGTGCGACTGAGTTGTGCGACTAGGCATGTCGTGCGACTGAGTCGTGCGACTGTGAGTTTGTATGCGATTGAGTCGTGCATATGAATGATTGTGTGCGATTGAGTCAGGTGACCGACTGAATGTATGCGACTGTGCGTGTTTCGCACGACTGGAGTCCAATCGCACGAATGAAGGTTTAGTCGCACGAAAGTAGCTAATTCGCACGATTGAGGGTTGATTCGTGCGCATGGAGTTTGGGTCGTGCGAACGTGTGTTGTGTGGTACGACTAAATGCCAGCCATACGAATGAAGACTCAATCGTACGAATGAAGCTGATTTGTACGATTGCAGGTTGATTCGTAAGGATGGAGCGTTGAGTCGAGCGTCTGGTCCTGTTGTGTGACTGATGATGTTGAATGTGAATTTCCCCTTGAACGTCTGATGTTGATAAGGCCACATCAGTAAAAATGTCATTGCTTGACCCAAAGATTAAAGTCAACGCTATCAACATGCACATACTATTTCAATTGAAAAAACCTAACATTTTACAGTTATCGACAATCCAATTGGAACTCCAAATACTTAACAAGTGCTATCTTCTTAACCACGAGATCATTTCACGGATGTCATAAGCAATGACGACTACTCGTAGTACTTGGATCTACATAAGATCTGATACGTGTGTCCGCTTGTGTGTGTGTGCTACCCACGACCGACCGATACAACCCGAACCGACCAAACATTACTATACGCTTTATACATGTCATTAATGCTTAACAATAACTGTCAATAGGTGTTGACTGTTCTTTGCATTCAACTGTTGGGAATCTCGATCTTTCATACTTACCACTTAACAGTGAGTTTCGTGACCCTTTTTTGTGCTTATACTACTTTACAAACATTTATAAACATGGGGGAAAAGTATGCTCACCCATTTTCTATGTTGTACAACATACATACAATTTACATACTTGGAATCAACGTGCTACTGTTTTGTGGGTACTTATCTGATACATGCTTGAGTCTGCTTTGTGGTTCTTTCTTACAACCATTTAATTCCAGTGTGAAACCGACGGTTAGGTATTGGTAGTACTACTGGGTTGACACCCCCACCCTCGTGTTGGTATACTAGTTAGTACCAACAATAGCCAGGTACGGGCCTTGGGTGAATATATTCCGACAAGATTCTTTGTGTACGTCATTAGGTTTGGTTGTAAAGCTCTTGTCATGTGATTTTGCTTAGTTATAACTGTATGCACGGTATCTGCAACAACTTTATACAGCATCAATTACTTATTTACTTTAAACCTGCGAACTCACCAATAATTTTGTTGACCATTTTGAGCATATCTTTTCAGGTGATCATGCTAGCTGAGGTTCTAGGTGTGCTGCCTTAGTGGAGACCCTAGGAGCATTTTCGGGCCAAACTTGTCTTTTTGAAAACAATTGTGTAACTGTTTCAAACAACATTATACTTTGTAACTTGTTCCCGGGTTGTGGGAATTGCATACAATGTTATTACCTATGTTTATCTTATATCATGTTTATGCTTATGGCTATGTTGTCGTGAATACTGACTAAACACGACACAAGTCCCCTTGTTGTCGGGTGTGTCATGACACGCTTGTCATCATTATTATTATTGCATCTCTATCGCTTACCATGTGTTATGATGATTCCCGTCTCGTTACGCCCCCGTGTTTCCGCTCTTAGCGGGGGAGTGACAGTCTATCTCCTCCTCTTTCGAGGTTTCAGACATAACCTCCTCAGGGTAATTCTTAATGTCCAAGGTCAAGCGCAATAGCATGATCTGTGGAGATCTCTTCGGGTTTAATACCCGGTTTGATAAACCAACTTGGCGCGCAGAGGGAACGGTAGATCCAATAGAAGCATCGCAAAAAGAGTGAGCACAAGGACTCTCTCATAGGGTGAAAAGATCAGGAACCAGATAGATAAACGAATCAAGTAAAGAGGAACACATACACGAGATATAAAATGCTCACAACCCTAGCATGAAAATCTACATGAAGGTTCCTAGGTTATAGTCTAGGTCAAGTCTCTCTAAAACCAATGGCTCTGATACCAGTCTGTCACACCCCCGCTAAGAGCGGAAACACGGGGATGTAACGAGACGGGATCGTCATAACACATGGTAAGCGATAGAGATGCAATATAATAAATGATGACAAGCGTGTCATGATAACACCCGACAACAAGGGGACTTGTGTCATGTTTAGTCAATATTCACGACAACATAGCCATAAGCATAAGCATGATAAATGATTCACATAAAAAAGATGATAACATTGTATGCAATTCCCACAACCCGGGAACAAGTTACAAAAGTATAATGTTTAAAGCAGACAACAACAATGTTTCCCAAAAGACAAAGTTTAGCCACAAAATGCATCCTAGGGTCTCCACTAAGGCAGCACACCTAGATCTTCGATTAGAATGATCACCTGAAAAGATATGCTCAAAATGGTCAACAAAATTGTTGGTGAGCTCACAGATTTAAATGTAAATAAGTAATTGATGTTGTATAATAGTTTGCTGCAGAATACCATGAATACAGTTATAAGTAAGCAAAATCACATGACATGAGCTATACAACCAAACCTAACGACATACACAAAGAATCATGTCGGAATATATTCACCCAAGGCCCGTTCCTGGCGACTGTTGGTACTAACTAGTATACCAACAATGAGGGTGGGGATGTCAACCCAAGTAGTACTATCAATACCTATCCGTCGGTTCCCACACTGGAATTAAATGGTTGTAAGAAAGAACCACACAGCAGACTCAAGCATGTATCAGATAAGTACTCACAAAACAGTAGCACGTTGATTCCAAGTATGTAAATTGTATGTAAGTTGTACAGCATAGAAAACGGGTGAGCATGTCGATGATTGAAAAGTAGTATAAGCATAAAAAGGGGCCACGAAACTCACATGTTAAGTGGTAAGTATGAATGATTCAAAGTTCCTAACAGTTGTATGTAATGAACGGTCAAACACCTATTGACAGTTATTGTTAAGCATTAATGATATGTATAAAACAAATAGTAATGTTCGGTCGGTTCGGGTTGTATCAGTTCGATCGTGGGTAACACACAAGTAGACACACGTATTAGATCTTATGTAGATCCAAGTACTAGAGGTAGTTGCCATTGCCGATGATATTTGTGTAAACGATTCATGGTTATAAGAGAAAGTAATTGTTAAATATTAATAATCATAAATGAGTTATTGATAATTTATAAAATGTTAGGTTGATTTGATTTGTAATAGTATTTGTGGTCGTGATAGCTTTGACTTTAATCTTATCATCACATGACATTAGAGAAGGAAATTCACACACACAGCATCATCAATCACACAACAGGACCAGACGCTCGACTCAACACTCTATTCGTACAAATCAACCTTCAATCGTATGAATCAGCTTCACTCGTACGATTGAACCTTCATTCACACGACTGGCATTCAATCGTACCACACAACACTCAATCGCACGACTTAACCTCCATACGCACGTATCAACCTTCATTTGTACGAATCAGCTTCATTCGTATGACTGAACCTTAATTCGTACGATTGGCCTTCAGTCGTGCGACGCACGCACAATCGCATACATTCAATCGGTCGCAGGCTCAATCGCATACAACATTCATCCGCATTGACTCAATCGCACACAACAGTCATCCGCATTGACTCAATCACACACATTCATTCGATCGCACGACTCAGTCGCATGACATCCCCAGTCGCACAAATCAGTCGCCCGAATGACACAGTCGCATGACTCAGTCGCACACATTCATTCAATCACACGACTCAGTCGCATGACATCCCCAGTCGCACAACTCAGTCGCCCGAATGTCACAATTGCATGACTCAGTCGCACGACTCGCCCAGTCGCACGACTTAGTCGCATGACAAACCCAGTCGCCTGAACTGCAGGTTCGCGACTGCTGAAGTGTAGAGCAGCCTTCGGCTGCTCCGTGCATGAGTTTTACACAACAATAACTTCCAGAAACACACAACAAACACACACAAACAAGAAGCACACGCACCCACACGACCTCTTGTGTTCGGGTTGAACCCGAACACCCGAAACCCTAGAAATGGACAGTAGTAAAACAAGCAAGAAAGGGACAACCAAGGTCGTCTGCCTGCAAGGATGGAGTAGACTAGGTTGTAGATGAAGTCTAGACGACGAAAACGAGACGAAACGGGGCAGTTTTGGTGCAAAGAAGAAGATGTAAGGTGAAGAAGAAGAATGAAGAAGAAGTGAAGAAGGTGAAGAAGAATGGTTGGGAAATGGGGGTTTTTATACCCATCCCAAGTTTGCAAAATGTCAATTTTAGTCCTTGCACTTAGCCCCTGAGTTCCCAAAGTTTGTTTCGGTTGAAAGCAACTTTAAAAGTGTTTGTTATACTAATGTCAAAAATATATTTAGTGATAATTGGCACTAAAAAATGGTTTCATTAATGACAGTGATTTTATATAAAATGGTGTATTTTGTGATAATGGTGATGAAATTTGTAATAGTTTTAAGCATAACACACGTTCACGAAGGAAACACAAGCACAAAGATATTAAAGCAAGTAGGATATACACACAAGGAGTTAATAAATATGAGGAATGAACGATCAAAGAAAAGTTAACAGATAATCACGTTAATTGACAGACCTTGTGGTGACGGATGTCACAGGTCTTCCTGATGCTAGAGGAGCTGTTTGAATTGGAGTTGATGTAGCATCCTCTGGCTGCACAACCTCAAGATGTTCTGACTCATCTTGGGGTTTAGAAGAGGGTGCAGTCTTCTTCTTTGGCTTTGGTTTAGAAGCCATCCTCTTCTTTCTCTTTGTAGATTTTAACTGAGAAGGCTGGCCTGCAGTACCAGATTGATCTTCATTGTCTTTCTCAGTTGGGACTTCCTCTCTCTCAGGCTCAGAAGGAGAGGGAGGTTGACCCAGCTGTGGATCAGAACATGAAGCTTGCTGAGTTTCAGCAGGAGGTCCAGGTTGTGTTGTCTTTAGTTGTTCAACCTTAACCTCCACTTCAGGTGGGGCTTGACTTGGAGTGGAGTGTAAGTCAATGAGCTCTCCACTTTTAATCTTTTGCTTGATCACCCTAATATGCTCATCCATAGTGGATAGAGACATGGGGCCAAGTCTCCTTCTGGAGAATCCATATAGCTTCAAGAAGCTCATCATCCTCTACCTATCAACAGACTTCGTCATGCTCTTTTGGATGATAGCTCTTGATTTTGCAGCTTCTTCCCTTAGCTTCTTCTTAGTTGTCTTTCTGTCCTTGACTATCTCAAGTTCAAGCTGTTTTAAGTACTCAAACTTAACATAGTCATAGGACAAGGGAAGAAGTGTATCTACCTGATAGAAGCCTGTGGCACTCAGGTAGTTGATCATCTTTATCCTATCTTCTTCTTTGTCTACCTGAGGTTCTTGTTGAACCACATCTTCTTGTGCAGGACTTTCTTGAACTGGGGAGAGGGTAGGCATATCCTTGTACAGTCTTTTTCTTCTTCTCTCTTCTTTGACTTGTGCTAGAAGCTTTGCATCTTCTGCCTCCTCTTCTCCTTTGACCTTTCCAGGTCAACCAGTTCATTCAACTCATCTAAGGGGAGAGAGATGACACTGTCTATGTCATAGTTCCTTGTCTGCAGATAATTTATCCTGACTGCCCTTAACTCATCATTCTGAGTACCTGGTCTGAGGGCAGCCCTGATAGCAGACTCCACGAGTCTTAAAGACTCAGCAGAGGAACTTTCTCCCCTCAACCTCTTTTTCCTCTCTCTCTCCTCCTCCTTAATCTCCTCAGATGTCATCTTTCTTTTCACTTTGTCACTCATAGACCTTTGTGACTTAGGGTGGAGAGAGCTTTGGCCTTCATTGCTTGATGCAGCTTCTGAGCTCTGGCCAGAGAGAGGTTGAGAAGCACCTTCACCAGCAGGTGTCTCAATAGGAGTGTGGATCTCTACAGTAGTTGATGATAATGAGATAGGGGTCTCAGGTTCTGCCATTGGACCTTCAGTCAAGGTTTCCCCTATGAAACTAATCTTAAGGTCTGCCTCAACATCCAGTTGACCGATGGCATTACCTGATTGCCTAAGTCTCCTTCTTAAGCTGAACTCTGCAGTGATCCTGTCTTGGATTCTTTGAGCCAGTCTGTCAGCTTGTCTTGATTTGATTGGATTGACAAGTGGCATCTTGACTAAATCATCGCGCAGAGAGGAGCTCTGGTCGCGATGACCGTCGAGCAGGAAGGGAGCTCGGTCGCGGTCACCATCGCGCAGGGAGGAGCTCCGATCGCGGTGTTTGGGAGCTGCGCAAGAATAGGGGATCGATGAGGGTGCTAAGAAGAGAATGGGTTAGCAATGATCTTTTTTAGGTTTGGGTCAGATGGAATGACCCGGTCAGCCCTTACAACTTGCGTATCAAACGGGCTGACCCGCTGACCGAGTCAGTCGGGTCAGCCCGGTCAGACGAAAACAAACAGCCCCTAAGTATTGTCATCGAGAATATTAATTAGAGTAGGCACGCAAAAGAGAAGATAGTTGGGTTTTGTTGAAAGTATACTATTTGATGTTGTGTACTTTATATTAAATTAGTTTTTTACTAATTTGGTGTTTTCATTATGAGGGTTAAATTGATGTTTGTGAAGAAGATGAGGGACTGAAGTTGGAGGTTTTTAAAGTGGAGAGAAGCTTTGGAAGGTCAAAGGGGCAATGTGCATCGAGTGTTGAAAGGTCCATTTATTCCCTATCAATCTCAGATCAGTCACAACCGGAATACGACCTTCTTTCTCTTTCTTTTTTCTTGGCCGTTCACGCGTCGAACCGATCCGAGCCTGGACAAGCTTAAACTTGGCTCGAATTTAAACTGAACCAGCTCGGCTCGGTTCGGTTTTAAAACCAACCTGGAAATCTGGGCTCGAGCTCGGTTTGATTCGTTTTGACTCAGTTTTAATTTCATAAACACAATTAAAAAATCAAATGCAAAGTAAATTTAAAATACTACGTAATTCATTACCGATTTATATTAAGGTTTACGAAATATGAATTAGTCTAAAGAAACCAAGTTCAAGTTTAACAAAATACAAACTTCATCGTAAACTAAATTGAACAAATAAAACACATAACATCACGTACAATCAGTAGTATACTTTTAGTAAATAAATAAAAGTATCCTTGAATAATTTATTTTAATATATAAAAATATAGAAACATAACATGAAACGATCCAAAACAAACATTATAGTTTAATATTTTAACAAAAAAATTAGTTAAAAATATATATTATATTTTTAACAAATAAGTAAATGCAATGATACATGTTATATACATAAAACACATACATATTATAAGTAAAATAATCCAACCCATATCGAGCCAAGCTAACAAGTGAGCTGAATCGAGCCGGCTCAGCTTGTTACGAACCTAGTCGAGTTCAGCTAGTTTTCATACTGAGTCGGTTCGGTTCGGTTTAGTTTAAAACCAAGTTGTTTTCAAGCTTTTTCCGAGTGAGCTACGAGCCACAAGATATTTGAACGGCCCTATCTCATACCACAATCATCTTCTTCCTGTTGGAAATCAGATCTTTTTCAACGTAATCGAAAAATAGATTTTGACAAAAAGACTCTTTAATTAAATATTTAAGGTACATAAATCCTAAACGATATCCCCTGTATATGTTAAAGAAACTTGTAGACTGATTTAATAATAATAAAACAAACACTATATGAATAATAAAATAAACAAACAAACTAAACTCGATCATACTTTAATACAAACGTATTTAGATAATTTATAATCTAACATAATTATCTCTTATATTTTTAACTATCGTGTAATTATAAGATTAATCCAACAATCACCCACCTATATTGTAATGCACACTTCTTCACATTAAGGGTCGGTCTATCATCCACATATCACGTTAGATTCACCTCGTCCATTTTTTTCCCACTTTGGACGGAATATGTAATGCACTTGTAACACTTGATATGGTTCTTGTCCTGTTATAATCGATCATCTCCTAAACCTTTTCCGAACCCTGAACCTCTATCTCGGCAACGTCCAAAATCTTTTTATTTTGAATTTCACCACAACACTTTCATAGGTGTTCATTTTCCTTAGCTTTTCCATCCGAATTTGCAAATAAAAGTTGTTTTTGCTCGGTTTGAATCACCTCATCCTTGATCCTTTCTTCATAATCTTTACATTACCCCATAACATCATCATAACTGATTGCCTTCGGATCCATAACCTGTTCTATAAAAGCCACCATATGAATAAAACGTTTAGGTAACCTGTTAAGAAATTTATTAACCAATTTTGTTTCTTCTATAACCAAGCCAAGTGAGATGGCTCGATGTAGCACCCGCCTCCCAGAGCATACCCCGAGCGTTATGAATTGGATATACAAAACATAGTAATCAGAGAATACACAGCGGAAGTCAAACTGTAATGATACATCATAGCGTATTATACATTTGTGTTCTAATATGATACTATTATATATCAGTTTAACTATAATAGAGATCAAAATACTAACCACACTTTAGTATTTTATCTTCTTATAAGCTTAGTCCATATTCTCTTATTACTATAATCACTTGGCGCCTACGATGTGTGTTCACAAAAAAATATTTGGGATTCAGTATAAAACTTGTGAGTTCATGAACATACCATTCTTCAAAATTCAAAACATATTTAATATTGACTATTACCTCAAGCAGATACAACCATGGAAAATATATAGGAACATAGTAAGCACATTATAAATTCACATAACCAATCTATGTATACAATATACAAACTCTACTTGCTAAATCAGAATCATACAATCAACCTCAGCCATCATATCAAGCATTACTACATATCACAGATGTTATTAATAGTCAATTATTCAATTATTACCAGTTATTATAAAATCGCATCTCGTTTTAGAAAAACAGTTAAGAGTAACTCACCTTAATTAATCAGGTCGATGATATCATCTTCTCGGGTTTACTGCTATCAGGTATTATCCAATACACAAAATAATATTATTTAAGATATATTCTAGCTAGCAACTATCTCAAAGATGGTTAGCTAGTTATTTCTATTTATTGACATTATTCGACACCTTCTTTTAACTTATGCCAACCATATGACACAACCCTTAGAGCATTCACAGCCCATTTCTTAAAAGTGATTTCATGCCCGTATAAACCATCAGGGCTACCTAATACATTTCCTAATAATAACCCTAAAGTCAAGTAATAATAATAACAATAACAATAACAATAACAATAAAAACAATAATAATAATTATAATAATAATTATTATTATTATATTAATAAATATAATAATAATAATATAATAATAATAAATCCGTTAGCAAGCCCGTTGAATTTGACCTAAATCACGATTTGTCTTCGCTACTCTTTTGATCCATAAAACAAAACCCTTCTCCTGTTTGATCGACGTCTGGTCCTCTTTGGTGGTTAAGCACGCTTTGATATCAATCAGGACTTCTTCAACTTAATCAAACAATAGACTTTAACAAGAAAAAAAATTATTAAATATTGAAGGTACATAAATCCTAAACTATATATACTAAACAAACTTGTAGACTAATTTAATAATAATAAGAAAAACACTATCTGAATAATAAGATAAACAAACAAAAAACTAAACTCGATCCTAATCTAATACGAGATAATTCATAAACTAATATAATTATCACTTATCCTTTAAACTATCATGTAATTACAAGATTAGTCCAACACTTCCTTGAATCAAGTCTATATCAGATCGATAGGGGGGTCATGTGAGTGTGGTGTTCATGTTCGTTTAGCATCTTCGGTTCTCTTTCTCTCAAACTCTAGAGTTTTTGTGTTGTTGGAACTAGGGTTCTTAATGTAATGTTCTTGTCTGGTTTAATGTCTTTGTAAGGGCTTAGGATTAAGTGTTTTATCATTTTTGGTTTGTTGTTTTCATGTGTATGAGTGTTAAGATTTATGTATCTATTCATGCATGTTATGTATCATGAATTCAAGTCTAAAAAGATTCGAGTATATTCAAGCATCAATCGGTAATTCTTGATAGTTTTTATTTAGTTTACTAGTCACCCCATAAGTAGCAAAACATTTTGTATCCAGTAAGATCTTAAGGTTGTTCACGTTCTCCTCCTCAATAACTCATTTTTTAAGCTTCTTTTATCCGCAGGAGTCCTACTACCATTAGCATCTTTTTTAATACATTCATTTGTTAATGTGATGGCTGGTCATAGTTTCATAAAGATTTTAATCATGAATGACTCTTTGTGTTTTAACACTTGTTAATAATTTTACGAACCGGTAGAATTTTATAGTTAATTCACAAAGTAAACTTAAATGCCCTTTTTTAAGTTTTTACTTGCACCGTCAAATCTAAATTCATCCCATATCAAAGCCCAATACATTGTTGACTGCCCTTTTTATTCTCCAAATGACCTTAAAAAACCAGTTTTTATGTGTGCTTTTTTATTCTATATTTTACTTGATGAGATGGTTATTTGAATGTTATACTTTGAGTGATTTTATTAATGTTGGTTATTTGATTATTTCATGTTTATTTCGAATATTAGATGGTTAAAGATTGGGTTACTAGTTGATTAGTTGTAACATCCCGAATTTCTATTCAAACGAAAGGAAAATAAAAGTAAGTGGAAGGAATAGAAATTGTGCACAAGTGGAGGGGAAAAAAGTGTACAAAGTACAAACCTTTTTACTTTAAGGATTTAAGGGGCATGGTTGCCCATTTTTTCTTCTTCATTCTTCTTCACGGCTGAAAAGAAGAAGAGAGAGACTCTCGGTTCTAGAGAGAGAAAGAGGAAGAAGAAGCTGTAAAAGGTAAGTCTTCTCTTATATGAGCTTGGTTTCAGCTGAGTATTGAGTTCTTGACCGAAGTTCTGGTTGTTTGTGTTTGTTTTCGGGATTCAAAGAGCTGAATCGAAGTGGGTCTTGAACTGGAAGAGTGTTGCTCAAAGGCTGCTCAAGGTGAGTTTCTAGAACCCCTCTTTTACTGATTTTCAACTGATTTGGGGCTATTATGCATACTAAGTAAACATTATGAAAGAAACCGTGAGTTTCAGCTTTATGTTCGAAATGATGTATGTATGTACGTGTGTGTGCGTGCGCGTGCGTGTGCGTGCGTGCGTGCGTGCGTGCGTGCGTGCGTGCGTGCGTGCGTGCGTGCGTGCGTGCGTGCGTGCGTGCGTGCGTGCGTGCGTGCGTGCGTCCGTGCGTGCGTGCGTGCGTCCGTGCGTCCGTGCGTGCGTCCGTGCGAGCGTCCGTGCGTGCGTCCGTGCGTCCGTGCGTGCGTCCGTGCGTCCGTGCGTGCGTCCGTGCGTGCGTGCGTGCGTCCGTGCGTGCGTCCGTGCGCCCGTGCGCCCGTGCGTCCGTCCGTGCGTCCGTGCGTCCGTGCGTCCGTGCGTGCGTCCGTGCGTCCGTGCGTGCGTCCGTGCGTCCGTGCGTGCGTCGTGCGTGCGTCCGTGCGTGCGTCCGTGCGTCCGTGCGTCCGTGCGTGCGTCCGTGCGTCCGTGCGTGCGTGCGTCCGTGTGCGTGCGTGCGTGCGTGCGTCCGTCCGTGCGTCCGTCCGTGCGTGCGTCCGTGCGTCCGTGCGTGCGTCCGTGCGTCCGTCCGTGCGTGCGTCCGTGCGTGCGTCCGTGCGTCCGTGCGTGCGTCGTGCGTGCGTCCGTGCGTCCGTGCGTCGTGCGTCCGTGCGTGCGTGCGTCCGTGCGTGCGTGCGTGCGTGCGTGCGTGCGTGCGTGCGTGCGTCCGTCCGTCCGTGCGTGCGTCCGTGCGTGCGTGCGTCCGTGCGTGCGTCGTGCGTGCGTGCGTCCGTGCGTGCGTGCGTGCGTGCGTCCGTCCGTGCGTGCGTGCGTCCGTGCGTGCGTGCGTGCGTGCGTCCGTGCGTCCGTGCGTGCGTGCGTGCGTGCGTGCGTGTGTGCGTGCGTGCGTGCGTGTGTGTGTGCGTGCGTGTATGTATGTATGTATGTATGTATGTATGTATGTATGTAGTATGTATGTATGTATGTATATGTATGTATGTATGTAGTATGTATGTATGTATGTATGTATGTATGTATGTATGTATGTAGTATGTATGTATGTATGTATGTATGTATGTTATAGCGATGATTATGGGTTAGTGATGATGTATAGCATGCTTAGAGGGCCTTAGTATGTTAGATCTGTGCTTGGGTATGAGTAGAATGATAATCGGGCAATGTTGATAACATAGAAAATATTTTAGAATGTTTTGATGAGCATGAATAGTGGTCCATGCGCCCAGAGGTGGCTCATGCGCCCAAATAGTGGCCCATACGCCCAGCATGAGTGGCCAGACGCCTAAGTGTTGGCCATGCGCCCAAGGGTGGGTCATGCACCTAAACAGTGGCCTATGCGCCCAGCATGTTGGCCATGCGTCTAAGTGTTGGCCATGCGGCCAAGTGTTGGCCATGCGCCTAAATAGTGCCCATGCGCCCAAGTGAATGAAACGGCTAAGTGTTGGCCATGCGCCTAAATAGTGCCCATGCGCCTAAATAGTGCCCATGCGCCCAAGTGAATGAAACGGCTAAGTGTTGGCCATGCGCCTAAATAGTGCCCATGCACCCAAGTGATTGAAACGGCTAAGTGTTGGTGATGCGCCTGAACAGGGCAGAAGCGCCCAAATAGTGCCCATGCACCCAGACTGTTTTACACTTAGAATTTTTATGCTCATGCGCCTGGAAGGTCCCATGCTCCCAATTTGGACTTGAGATTTCTAAGTGTCTTTTTAGGGGTATTATGGGGAGATAGGTCTGGTTATGATGTGATGGCTTATGTTTGATGTGCGTTATGCACATATGATGTTGCATGTGTGGTGATGGTGTATGTTTATGTTTATGTATGTTCCTTATTATGTATGTATGTCTTCCCTTAGTTTTGCGTTGAACGTAATAAATGTAATGAAAATATTATGTAACGTAAAGTGAAAGATAATGAAAAGAGGAACATAATGATAGAATGCATGCATTAATAAAAGAGAAGTATAGAAAGGCTTGCAAGCAATATGTACAGAGGTGCACGGCTCTGAATGCCTTAGGCTCTACCGCGTGAGGTTCAGCAAATCCTAAAGTGTGCACGCAAGGGTTCCAGTCTTCATGACTGACCTTCAGTGTTGTTACCCACTTCGGTGGGGGTGTTACCCATTTCGATGGGGGTGTTGTTACCCACTTCGGTGGGGGTGTTACCCATTTCGATAGGGGTGTTGTTACCCACTTCGGTGGGGGTGTTACCCATTTCGATGGGGGTGTTGTTACCCACTTCGGTGGGGGTGTTACCCATTTCGATGGGGGTGTTACCCATTTCGATAGGGGTGTTGTTACCCACTTCGGTGGGGGTGTTACCCATTTCGATGGGGATGTTGTTACCCACTTCGGTGGGGGTGTTACCCATTTCGATGGGGGTGTTACCCATTTCGATTGGGGTGTTACCCATTTCGATTGGGGTTTTGTTACCCACTTTGGTGGGGGTATTACCCATCTCGATGGGGGTGTTGTTACCCACTTCGATGGGGGTGTTACCCACTTCGGTGGGGGTGTTATTACCCTAGTTACGCATAACTTCGGGGTGTGGCATAAAGCCAAGCATAGATATGAGGTGAGCGACTTTGTGTTGCAACAGACTCGAAAGAGGTCCTTGTCGCGTATCCTGGTACTGTGTCAGTCTTCGGACATGAGTCGAGGGTATTGCATGAGACAGGATACAGATCGCGTACTCCGGCACAGTATCAGTCTTCGGACATGAGTCGGGAGTATTGCATATGACGAAAGTGACGGATGATGAGATCCGTGTCGCGTATCCCGATACTGTGTCAGTCTTCAGACATGAATCGGGGGTTTGATTATCAGGCCCCGGCACAGTATCAGCCTTCGAACATGAGTCGGGGATATTGCATGAGACGAGATAATGAGGTGAGCGACTTTGTGTTGCAACAGACTCGAATGGAGTTCAATCCATGTGATTGACTCGTATGGGATCTTTGTCGCGTATCCCGGTGTGGTGTCAATCTTCGGGCATGAGTCGGGGGTTTGTGAGCAGGCCCCGGCACAGCATCCACTTTCGAGCATAAGTCGGGGATATTTCAAGAGACAAGATTCGAGTAATAAAGAGTAATGAACGAAAGATAATAATGGAAAGAACGAAGTATGAAATGAACGTAAATGAATTATCGTAATAATATATAGAACAGGATCCTTGTCATTCGACCTCAGTAATCGTGGCTGAGTGCCACGAAAAGGGTAAAGTCTGACCGGATCTAGGAAGAGAAGTGAACGATAATGTAATACGTTGAATGAACAAAGTTAATGAACGTAATGATGAAGATAATAATGATATTATTTGTATGTACGTATGATGCATGATCACGAACGATGTAAAGTATAGTATGATTTTAAAAGAAAGTAAAGAACGATTTTAACAAAGAAAAGTATGTTTTATTGTAAAACTAGAACTCACTCAGCATCGCTGACTTTTGTATGCATGATAGTTGGCAGGTACTTGTTGATGCTGAGGAGTTGCAGGCATGGATGCATAAGCTACTGGGAGCATTTTGAGGCTGGCATCCGTATTTTGACATGTCTTGTATTTTAAGATGAAAACAAATGTTGTAAATGACATGTTTTAGTTATTAATGAAAGTTTTAAATTCCGCTGCAAAATAAATGTACGTTTTATAATGTTTTATGTGCGATGAATGACCAACTGTGAGATGCCCGGGAACGGGGCCTTACATTAGCGCTCTTAATCATTTGACCTTTAAGTGTAACTTTATTATTAAGTTGTCAAGCGTTACCTTAGTTCAGTTTTGTTAGGCCTTGCAACTTCGTTTTTAAAATTACATAAACTGTTCATACAATGATAGAATGATGTGACACCTAAGGTATAACATAAACCCTAAACCATAAATCAAAAAACTTTGGCTAAATAGTATATAAGTGTCGTGTATGGTGTCCATATCTAAAAAGTTAAGGGTTCAAGCCCTCTTGTAAACAACTTGTGTGTATTTAAAAGTAGGTTTAAAGAAAATGAATTCCGTTGCTAATTAAAATAATGCTATGAAATAGCACCATTCACGACTTGTTTTCTTTTGAATGGTTAATGTAGTCAAAAGGCCTTTGAAGCCCTACGAACACAGATATTACTAGTAACTCTACCCACCTATTATTTTAAGACCACAACCCAAAAACTCACAGTCACTTGGAGCATATTGTATTATTCACCAGTTATTTCTCTGTTTCAAATGATGTAAAAACAGGTTATGCAAAAGCAGAGTTACTTAACCCATGGATGTAATCCAGTCAATTATGAAATCGTATCTTGCTAAAAGGATCCATCATATATTTATTTATTTATTTATTTATTTATTTGTTTATTTATTTATTTATTTATTTATTTATTTATTTATTATTTTGAGAATCTCTATGGTCTTCAATCCAATCTGAAAATGGCATATTTAGTTTTGATACAATCATAACATCTACTTCTTGTTGTTTTAAAAAATGGCATAATATCTAGTTTTGGACACCTTTATGTCTATAAAACAAGTTTGTTAAGGTTTTTGGAATAGCACTTTCCAAATCTATATGTAACAACCAAATTTGTGCCAGTCAAGTTTGTAACAATCACATATGGAATTGACATAACACATCATCGGTCTTTCATTCTTAATGCTGCTTAATGATTATAACCATCTATGAAGTGCCAAAAATAGATATAATGTAGTTTCAATTATCAAGTATAACCAAGTCAAGATACAATACAACACCTTGGATCGCATCAACACTTATTGTCTATATAGAGTTTATCTAAATCTTTAGATCACAAGCTTAGGGTCCCTAGAACCTTAAATTGAGATCTCAAAGGGGCAAGGGAATGATTTTGATTCACTTTGGAGAGAATTGATGTTATTACATTGTGTTTTATCCTTTTAACTGTTGTTACTATATGCTTTTCCAACACAGAATCATTCAACTTTGTAGTTCTAAATTTTAGATTCTGCTTCTATCATCAAGTTTTTAGAAATCCATCTAGATGCCGGTAAGCTAGAAACACTTTAATAATATAGTCGCTCACTTTCATTAATCATATGAAATTTTCTATGAATATAATTTTTTTAATTAAATTATCTAAATTTAAGTTCATATAACCAAAATCTAGTCTTAATTATTTCTTTTTCTCACTTTTACTTAATTAAACATTTATAAAGCTCGTTAATTTTTTTCTTCACTATTACTTTCTAATTTAAATTTTTTTTTTTTTAAAACAATCACTAAATAGTAACCAATCTATATATGTTTCATTCAAGTCAATTAATTTGCTTTTCTAAATAGCATTTATCATTAGCTATACCACATTGAAAGTCTGACTTATGAAAAGAAAAAAAAACTTTTAACTTTTACAGAACTAGAAAATTTGGTATTTGAAAGTACAACAGTTATCCCTTTAATTTCATATTTTTTCTCCAACCAATTCCATGAACCAATCAAACTAATTCCATGAACCAAACAAGATGCTATAATTAAAAGCATAATTGCTCAAATGTAGGTTTTTAAGTGTTTATTCTTGCTTTTCTTTTCAAATGATACCTATGGGGTTGCTATGTGTGTTGACTTTGAAATGAAACAATGCAGTTTATAGTCATGCAAGTAAATAGCATCTCCAACTCACCCTCTTCATCTACTTTCATCATTTACAAAAGCATACTAGTAACTATATCATACTTTACCTGCCTACACGTAACAATTACCGGAGATGCACACATTTCGTTTAGTAGAATTCCATCATTCATCCTATCTCAGACATATTATAGTTCTGCTAGTGAAAACCTTCTCTTCTAGACCTCAGTAAAGAATCTTCTGCTGACAATTAAAAAATTGCTTGTTAAAAGAAAGTATAACAGATCGAAATAGTTTATTGACGTATGAATTATTGCAGCTAGATTAGTAATACATAATATTCAAGATTAAATACAAATGTGCTTACTTACCATGGCTATCATCATTGGCATCCCTGTCTCCAGTTTGAGTTGTGAAGAATGGGGTAAGGTAGTTCCTATCTAATGCCCTAAAAGACGCGGCACTGCTTCCAAAAAAAACCCAAAAAATGAAGAAAAAAATTAGAAAATAAGTTAATGATTAATAAATAAAGAAATAAACAAGAGGTTTAAAAACCTTCTGTGAAATTCTTTAAGTCTCATCTTTAGTCTGTTCCCGGATGATGTTGATTCTTCTCCATCATCATAAGGAGCCATGTATCCATTGTTAGCTTCAAAGCTCTGGATCTATAGGAAGAAAACAGTCAAAAGAGTGTCATGTATGTGTATGTATGGGCGTGTGTGTGTGCGCGTGCCAGTCATATTCATATCTTGCTAATGCCTATTAGGAGACAAACCAGACCCGACCCGTTTTGACTGGTTATCCAGCAAGGACATACCCTTCCATTTGCCACAACTACTTGTATTGTTCTTATATTATTGTTTCAGTATTAATATTGTAAAAGTCACAGCTCTGCTACCATAAAATTGTACATGCAAAACATTTTTGTTTTATAACAAAGGAAATACATGAAGGCAAGTCAATCGAGATTAAACCTAGAACCCTACAAAATAATGCCCATATGACTACACTATGAAAAACCCAAATCTGGATTTTTACTGATAATCAAAATATTTGAAACAAATTCAAGAAAGAGCTGAAGTGGATAGTGATCCAAATCTGGATTTTAACTGATAATCAAAATACCCCGTGTATTCACTGTCCGATTGGGTGTAAAACCCACGATGAAATTCAAGGCGGGCATAATTGACGCCACCCACGTCCTTGTTAATTGTGTTGGTGCCTAAACTCTTTTGCTCTAATACTAATTGATAAGGCCAAAGCCAGATTCAATTGATAATCAAACTAATCAAACCAACTAAAGAAAAAAAAAGTAAAACACAGCACCTACAATTCAAGAAGTAGGTGACCACCGAAATATCTAGACTCAAAACTTTCATGATGTAAAAATTAGCAACCTAATATCTTTATAATATAAGACCAATCTAGTGAACAAGCATTCGAGTTTATAAGTAAACCACTAAAATAAGAAAAACCTACTTTTACATTATATCTTAATTTATATTTGCATTTCTATTAACAGCAATACTCACGTCAGTCAAATGAGCTTCATGTGTGTCTCCCACAACATGTAAAGCTTCAAGCATAGTTCCTGTTGAGCCGCCAATAAGCAAGACCTGCAGTATTAAATACCATGTTAGAAGCAGATCTACATGCTACAATTGCTTATGGGGTACATGAGAAATATTGACATGGAAGATCATAAAGTGACAATGTTAGAATAATCTAATGTTCTGTTTGAGGTGTGAGACCTCATTCAATTTAGTCCCAAGAAAAAGCTACAAAGTAACCAATTAGTAAAAGCAGATATAAATAACTGAAAGAGTATGGCTGATGATGATGTTGGTCAGAATACTAGTAGGGGTTTACTGTTATATGAGCGTGCATTATTTTTGTAGAACCCTAAATATAACATATGAAGAAAACAAATCATGGAAAGATAAGCACATAAAAGTATAACTTAATAGAATATTACTAATCTAAGTAGTGAAGTGGCTTAATCAACAGTGGCTTTCCCAATTGACAGCAGATCTGTAATCAATATCCAACAAGATAAAATGAATTACAACCCTAAAGCCCTATTTATTTATAGATTTCTATGAGTCCACTCCTAAGAACTGTAATTCATAATCTTAATCTATATAAAACCTATCTAATAGATTACTTGTAGAAAAGTAACTTGCTCCAGAAGTCTTATCCATATAAAAAGAAATTAATCCATAGTCTTGTGAGATTGTTACAGAGCAGGATTGTCAGATAGCCTGTAATATAAATACTGACAAGGTATAGTGACTATAGTCTTGTGAGATTGTTACAGAGCAGGATTGTCAGATAGCCTGTAATATAAATACTGAGAAGGTTTTACTAGCTAAACACCCAATGAGGTACGCATATAGAATTCATAGTTTTAATAGTACGATGTAAGAACTTCTAGTACTTACAACTCCCATTAAGTGGTCATATAACGTCCTTACTGAGAATGTATAATGGTGCTGTAGAGTAATTGTGAAATTTCAAGTACCAAACAAGGTGCTTGAAGTTTATAAAGTAGCTTCTGTGGTGAAGCATGATATTAAATATTAGCAGCCAGTTTAGCATTCCAAAAATATTATTAATATAAAACTAAACCAGAACTGGTTGTCCAATAATTTATGTGCGTGAAGCATTATGTATTTTAACACTTACCAACGTTTTGTTCAATCATTTTATTTTTCTCATAACAAACTGCAAGATTGTAACAATAATAAGATACAATAAAGAGAGATTTGTAATTAGAATTAAAAAACAAAGGCTGCCCTGGACTGACTGAACATCAGAGCACCCAAGTGGGCTACTAGATGATTCTTAACCTGTTGCTCAACATAACTAGAGGCCGCACCTGGCACTAATCTGGGTCCAAGGAGTCAAAAATACCCTTGATATTGCTCTTCATTGATTAAACTGAAAACTGTTTATAGATCTGTTTTGGATCTCATTACATGTCAAAACTTGGGTCCCAAGTCAATGACTATCTGAAGCCACACCTTGAAGACAAAATGTTTTGGGGTGCAGGCTTGGTTTTAAAAATCAAGAAGCGCATTGAGGCGACAAGATCTAAAACCGAGGCGCAAAGCGCAAAAACACAGAGCTTTTCGTACGCAAGGCGCATGCTATTTATATAATATTTTAAAATTAATTCCATATATATTTACACCTAATTACACATGGTATAATATATTTTATGTCAAATATGAAAAAACCTTAAACATCAGAGGTGTAATAATGTGTAACTTAGTTTTTTTTTTAAAAATCCTTTTAACCCTAAATCACCCTAATCAGCTGCCATCTTCATTATTGTCTCCCTCTCCAATTTTCCTCTCTCATTTAACCTAGAGAAGCATCACTCCCATCATCTTCATCCTCCATTTCCTCCTTTTTAATTCTAAATCAAGCATGATAGAGGCACATCCTTCATCTCCAAGCTTGTCCATCACCAATCTGATCTCAATCTCTGGTAAGTTTCAAGTCCGATCAGCCCAAAAGAAAAGCTCTTAAGCGAGAAAAGCAAGCTCAGGCGCCAAAGCGCGTGCTTTTTGTATGTAGGTGCGTCTAATGTTACTGAAAGCCTAAGGACCTGCGCCAGAGGTCGCTTTGCACCTAGACGCACCTAGGGCACGCTTTTTAAATCTAAGGGTGCAGGAGTAATGATAGCCCTGTTATTATCAGCACCACTGCACACTTATTAGTATTATTATTTTATATATTAGTGAAAGTCCTAATGTTATTTTAATATTTATATGGTAAGATTTATTTTAGCAATGATTAGGCATTAAGGCTTCTATTAGACTCATAAATACTTGGGGAGCAAGTTACTTGTTTTACATGTATTAGGATCAGGGCATATTATATGTAAAGATTTAGGGTTGTGATTCAAATTAAGTTGAATATTGAGAAAAAAGTTTGGTAATTACCAACTAGGTAGCTGTTAGGTATCTTTACGCAGCGGAAATAAACACACTGTTATACGCACGCACACGAAAGCAAGAAACGAGAATTTATAGTGGTTCGGTCAAGATGACCTACGTCACTCTCTGCAACTAGGTATTTTATTAAGCTCAAGGGACAAGATTACAATACAATGACATGAACTATATGTAGAGATAGTTATGGTTTTAAGAAGCTTTATGGGTCAGGCCCATAACTCTATCCAAAAACCTAAAGGCCTTCACACCTCAACAATATCAACATGTTGTTGGTCAACATATTCTACTATTTGAGTTCATTTAATTAAATAATACGAGACCATTCTTTTTCTCTTCATATAAAGTTGGAGAACTTGGATACTTAATCACGATTGCCTCCTAGATCTCCTTCTACAGAAGTGCAGCCAAAAAAATGAAGAAACACAAGTGCTATAAGCCTCGATGAATTTGGAATTTCTATATTCCATAAAGTTTCTTATGACCACCTTTCTTCAAGTGACCATGTTATTTCCTTACTCATGGATAGTTCATTAAGGCTTTAAGACATCTCAGATGGAGGAGCAAAACCCATAATATAAATGAGGTGTGCCCTCAAGCAGAATGAGAATTGGAATCTTATTGTTGATTTAAGCAGGTAATTTATGCAAAACTAATCTTAATGGTTCTCTTGCTCAACTAAAAGCATGATTGGTAGCTACTCTTAAATATATGATTTGATTTATATGATAAGACTTTTAATCAGTAATAAAATGTGTGCATCTTGTAATAGATCAAGTCACTGTCGAACATACTCTATTGCCACAATAAGAAGTTGACTGGTAATTTTAACTTCCTGAAGATACACTTAATCATCTGCCCATGTCAGTGGAAGAGCAATACACAGATACAGAAAGGCGTAAAATTCGCTAAAACATCTAAACAATGAGTGTGATTTAAGAATATGCAATACCAATTATGACAGGAGCAGAGATCATACATCCATATAGATGAATGCTCTTTTGAGGTGAACTGGAGAAGAGTAAGGTGCATTTATATTAAGTCAGAAAAAAGTCAGTTTGCATACCGTTAAGACAACTATGGCAGTGGTTGCAGTAAATATCGTCTGACCATGTCCCTCAGGGAGATCATGAACTGATTGCAAAGCAAGAGCAAAAGCCATAGCACCTCTGAGTCCTGAGTCATCATATAATTCATAATTTAGTTAACAATTAGCAATAAACTGGGTCAAAGCTGAAATTATCTCTGCTTACCACTGTACCAAAGTGCTTTCTGGTGTTTTAAGGGTATTTGTCGCTGTGCAGGTCGAACTAAGTTCAACAAATATGCACACGTGAAGACATTTGCAGCCCTTCACATGTTATAGATTAAATCAGTAACTATTTCCAACTACTTTAACTATGAAAATATCACCAAACAAGGAAGTCGATAATCAAACAAAACACTGCTCAAATAATGAAAATGGCATACCTTGCTAATCCGATAAATATCTGAGACAATCAATGAGTAAGTTAAGAAAAAGTACAATCTGTTTCAAGAAACCATATAGAACTAGCGACATTTTGATCAACATTTAACAACACAAGGATACAATAGAGAAAAAGATGAATCCGACGTGGGACCAGCTATGCTGTTCCATAGCAATATCAAATCCCATGTATATGAATCTGCATAAAAACAAACAAAATAGAGAGTACATATAGTTATGAAGAAACAAAAATAAAAATAAAAATGATTGTAATAATTGATTTAGATTCAAGAATCTAAACATTGAAACTTGGAAAGAAAGTAAAAGATGCTTCCTTACACAAATGTCTCAGCTAAAGATGATATCAAATGGAAAAAAGCGGCCACGAATTTCTGAGAATTTTCTGACAAGTTTGAGAAGGAATAATGTTTCATAACCTAGCCAAAAAAATGCACAAACTGTTGTCTTGGAATCCTTTTTTTAATGAAATAGACTCAGCACAGTAAAAGTATACATTCACTAACCATTCCAGTGAACAAGATTGACACAATTCCAGATAGGCCAAGCCTTCTGCTAGCATGTACCTGAAATTAAGATTGTGGATCATAAATGACAAAAATAGGGGACGTTCATAATATAAAAATAGATAATATGCAGTGAGCTTACGAGAAGTAAGGAAAAAGAACAAACAAACAGCATTCCAAGTTCTGTAGACTGAAAATGATACATGATATGTTACACGCAGTCTGTACAAGTTCAAGGTGAAACAGAAATATAAATTGCAAGATGGCAGGCACTTACTTATCAATATCCAAGCCTGCATACTTAAACAGGTTCTTGCAGTTAAGGTTTTCCAACAACAAAAACGACAATATTGTACATAATTTCAAAAGATTATCACTACAAAAAGGATATCAAAGCAGATGTGAATCCAACTCCAACACCTGTCATGCAGCGACATCGATGTGAGTAATCATAGCAAGGAAGCAATATTGATAAATAACACATTGTTGGATACATTTTGTTCATTGTGATAGATTATTTAACATTGACATTGGCGGTTACCATTCACCTTCTTGAGTATTGCAGGGCCTGAGGATCCCCATATTCTTTTATATAAATACATCACAACAACCTAATTAATTCATGGCAGAAAAGTTCTCACTGTCAAGCGAATATGGCTATTAATTTTCTACTATTGCTATGTCATCATTAGTAGCAAACTAAGTTTATAGATATGAACTGGCATAGACATCTGTAAAAGTTTAAGTATGATCCACTCAAACACACATGAAGCACTATCAATTTATCACCATGTTATCTTTTGACATAAGCACAATGTAGCACAAATCTCGTTACTTTTTTATCAGTAATTCAAGGTGGTAGCATCCCTTTGTCTCTGTCCATGAGACCATGACAATACCACAACCTGACAATTGATAGCTTCAACTTGTTTTATCTTTCTACAACTCATAATGAGCACTGGCAAAGGATCCTTACATTGAGATTGGTTTGTTTTATGCATACCTAATTATTTAAATTGGAGACCTTTACCACTAGGCTATTATTATGTTGTTATGCTCTTAATCTTATAAACTAGTCAAAAAAAGAATTCAAAGTATGGCATGTTCTTATCAAGAAAGAAGAAACATTCATAACACAAAACAATTGTTTGCGTCAGCAAATAATAAGTTAAATTAACTGACCTGCTGACATGGAACCAACAAAAGTCTCAAGAAACCTGACAACTATCAAGAAGAAATTTTGTCCAGATGAATTGCTCTTCACCAATGACATTGTCCTACAAAAATGCATAATAATCAGATTGTGTATTCATCTTCTCATATGCTGCAATAAAAATAATGTCATTATGTCCTACTGGCCACTGTATCTTGAAAGTAGAACTAGATGCGAACCTGTACAAGGAAATTGCCATCTGCGAGTTTTTGCAACAATGAAAAGCAGAATCCAACGCAAAAATGTTGTGTGTAAGTATAAATATCTCAACAGAGTAGGATAGTTGAATTCAGAAACAAACTTACTGCATCATTTAAAACCGATTCACCAAAAACTAAGGCGTAGAGATTCATGTCTGTTCCAAGCTCCTACAGTAGTAAAAATGGGCACATATTAGTAATACAACTGAAGAAAAATAGACAATCTAAGAGAACTTGAACCTGATGATCCAATAATAATCAAGGCAAACGAGTAATGTTCACTTGGTAAAAGCATATACGGAGCATTAAGGAATAAGGAGAAGTTCAAGTTCATCACACAATTTACAAAGAATTTGCACAATATATAAAATCTGGAATATTAAGCTGTGGATAAATCACTTATAAGAAGATTCAAGAGTTTATAGCATCCTAGAACCTGATAGATAAATTCATGTAAACTTTGCAAAAATGCATCTCCCCACCTCACATTATTAGCATAGCCCAAGAACTAATGACGTGATATGACTTAGGCTTTACAGTTTAATTGTTCATTCATCATAAATAATTTAGAAATCATGAATTACCTATATTATATATTATAGTTTTATGTTTCAGACTTATATATACACAAAATCACAAATATAAACATAACTGTGTATCCTTAGTTTTTTAATATCTCTGGCTCTTGGTTTAAAAAAGCGCTGTGAGGCGCCGCTTAAAGCGTGAGGCGCTAGGGGCGGTGGACAAATCGCCTCACTTCAGTTGAGGCGCCGGAATACATGAAGCGGGCTGAAGCGGCGCTTCAGGCTTGGAGCGCAAGGAGAGGCGAGGCAGCGCTTCATGTATGATGGTCAATTTTCGGTAATAATTCCAGTTTTTCTCAGGAGAAGAGTTCACGTTGGTTCTTTTTTAGGCGCTAGGGCATGTGCTTTTGTGTAAAATCAAACAAGTAGATGAGATGAAGACATGAAGTTGAAATAGAGGTGCAATAGTGAGAGGTCATATAAGACTTACAAGAGATTACATTGAAGGAAACTTTAATGAAGAAATCTGCTGGAGGAGAGCTGCCAGGAGGAATGGAGGCAATGATGATGCTGTAAGTTTTAGGGTTAACCCACCTTTTATTTCATTTTTAGAAAATCATATTCTTCACCCTTAAAATTATAATTTTGTTGAAGTTTACCCTAAACTTTTTCTTATTTGTTTATTTGTCTTCTTTTCTTCTTTATGAAGTTATAGTTCTTGTACACAAAGTTTGGTTGGTTATACATTGGGCTTAACAACTGATTTTGTGCTTCTTTAGGTTGTATTTATAGTTTTTTTAAGTTGTACATAGATATTATTTATATTTTTATAACTTTTTTTAGTTTAGCGCCTCACATACGTGAAGCCCTCGCCTCGCGCTTGAGGCGTGGCGCCTCGGATTTTGGTATCGAAACGCTTCGCCTCGCCTCGCGCTTTTTTAAACCAAGCTCTAGCTGACAATATCCAATTATGAAGCACACATATCCCCATACCCGTATCCTTGCAACATAATTTAGTAACCTATTACTAGGTGGGGGTTAGGCCTAGTGATAAAAGGGGAGTCCCACAACCAAAAGGTTCTGGGCTCAAACCTCACTCAAGAAAATATTCATCTAAAAATTTCTAGGCATTGTTTTTCAAAAAAAAAGTACCCTACAAGTAAAAACTACCATCATTAATTCATATCCTTAATACAGTACTACCAGCATGAACTCGTCCCCTGTAACCTTGATCAATATCATCCCTCATCTCCAACAAATAGATATACGTCTAAAAATCAAAATTGAAATGAAATATTCTGCTCCCATGTCATATTTGTAGCTGCGGAAGCCCTAGGCTTTCAGATTGTCTAGCTAGCAACACTAGAGGCGCAATGGAAGCAATACTTTTTTACCACAAACATCATGGGATGGGATTTAGCTTTTTAGTTGCTTAGTGAAATATTAGTTTCACCATAGTGTCCCTACTCCCTAAATACAAGCTGTCAACTGAATGAAAAACAAATCAAGCAATGGAAGTAATCTTTTCATGTCCAAGTCGCATGCATAATATCTCACTACATATAAAATACATCATACTCATTTAGAGCCCTAAGATTGAGTACGCAACCTGAACCCTCTGAATACTCATTTAGTGTTCTAGCATTCTACGCAAAAACCCTTTTTTGATTTCTCATAAGAAAACAGGTCCCCCTACTGATTATTCTAGTAAACCAGTACTGATAAATGAGAACATGAAATCAATGGACAAAGGAGTTCACTTTAGAGCAAATTCAAACCTGAAAAATGGAAAGAACAGTGACGGGATCTGTTGCTGATATAAGAGCACCAAACATCAAACACTCAACCAACGGAAGTCTGTACATGAGATACATTACACCACCAAGGTACCTGTGACATCACATGTGAAGCAGTCTGAATTTTTTGAGCCATTTAACATAAAATTGAAAAATATCTTTCTTCTCTTAGTTTTTTAGATAATGCTATACATCAACATTATTCTACTGGTAAAAGTAATACTCACACCAAAATACCCGTAACAATTGAAGCAATAAATGTTCCCAAAATCGCAAATGTCACAATAGCTCCAAAGTTTGAAAAGAATGGTTTCTGAAGAAAAACACCCAAACAGTCAATATATGTAATGTCATAACAGTAAACAGAATGTGATCAAGAATCCTGATAACTTACAGGCGCTAAGCTAAATCCTGATTGGGTACACGCAAATGGTCAAGAGAAACAACTGTGCAACACCTTCCACTAAATCAATTAAAAAAAAGATAACAAAGAACAAAAAGCAACTAAATTGGCTGGATCAAGGATATAATATAATCGGAGGCAACAAAAACAGGAAGAAAAACTCCTCATGAAAGTTAAACCAGGCCCTGCAGTAGACATATTCACAATTAGTAACTTCAGCAAACTAGGTCTCATGAAGCTAAAAACCATCAGTAAAATCATTCAAAAACCTGATACTAGTTTCCGTATTCGAAATATTCGCAAGTCCACCAACAATCAACCCTGTCAAAACCAACACCAACTCAAACAGTCAACAGAGTGAAAACCTAAGCAAAATCATCAAAAACATCCATACTATCTACAAAACCACAGAGAAATCACTAAACATGCAGAAAACGAAACAGAATCAGCGAAAGTAAACTAAAAGCCTAAATCAACAAGAGATTCCAACAAAACGAGATCATACGAGCATTGATTACCGATCAAAAGTGACGCGCTTGCTTCAGGGAGATAATAGAACCTATGGCGCCGAAGAACATGGCCGAGGATGAACGAAAGGACGAGCATCATGATCTGAAGCAGAATGCCGACACCTGCGGCTTGTTGCTCCTTACCTGGACTCCTCCGTGTGGATCAGCAGGAGAAATCTGCAGCTCATCCATGGCGAAGGGATGATGATGATGATGATGATTTGAGTTCAGGTGCAGGTTGATTGATAGTTGAATGGTTGATGATGATGTTGATCTCGAAATCGATTGCGGAATCGCAGAGTGGATTGTAGACGACGATACGATGGTCGATGGTTGAATTGAATCTTCAGACCTTTGGGAATGAAACTGACCCTCTTTCACATTCCCCAACTACATCAAGTAAGTTACATCATCGGTCCTTGACTATTTCTTCTTGTTTACAAATCACTACTTTTTCATTTTAATTTTAATTTTTTAATATTTTTTTACTTGTGTTTTCGAGTCTTATTAAAAAAATAAATAAATAAATGAATGTCAAATGAAAAATAATTATATTATTTAAAAACTTTATGTTCTTGATTTTTCTAAAGAAAAAAATAAAAAAAATGAAAAGCAAATTTAATATTTTTTAATAATTTTTCCTTCTAATTTTTCTTCCAAAATGAAAGGAAATTAAAAAAATTAAATGAAACATATAAAATACTTACTTTATACTTATTTCATGCAAATCCCTCAGCTTGTAACAACCACCTAACATACCAGAGCTATGTGGTGGTTGTCACACCCCAACTTTGACGGCGGAATCGTCGAGATGTGAGGGTTAAGATTGTTCACAGCCACATAACATTATATTTAAATGTAAATATTAAAATTATAAGTTTCAAAGGAAAGTACAAACATAAGTCTCAATCATGAAATAGTTCCAAGCATAACATGACAAAACATAATTCTTTTATTCCATTAACTAGGTCCAAATCCTAGATTATTGCAAGCTTCATTTGATCATTTTAAATTTGGACATTACCTGAAACATGATAAAAATAAAAAGTCAACTATAAAGTTGGTGAGTTTTTAAATAACAAAGTTTACAAGTAGTAATTCATGTCATAGGTTATGAGTTGGCAAGCTTATAAAACACATATTGTAACAACCAAACCTCGACTTGATTACAAGTATATATGATTGGCTAAGTGTATTTGGTTCCCATGATGAACAAGCATGCGTCATCAGAAGCCGGCAATACATCGGCTTTAGCACCAAATAGGCTTGTTAGGCCCAAAGATCTAAGATGTCGTCGGGCTAGCAATAGTTAATGATTGCAAACAAAATATGTATCTCATATAATCACTTACAACACACAAATAACCATGACAAATATAAAGATGAATTGCAAGTGTTTTACAAGTTCAAACGTTTATAAGTGTATGTTGTATAAGTATCATGTTTCACCCCAAAATAGTGTGAAAATGTAAAAAGGGGCAAGGAAAACTCACATGTCAAACAAGTATATAATGTAGATTAATAAGAATAAAATACGTCGTTCCAATATTAATCGTCACGAGGCACCTAAATATATATAATCACCAGGTTAAGGTTTAATAATAAGTTTAACGAATTATCGTGGACTAGAGTTCAATTTGATGATTGGGGTTTTGTCAATTATATTTATATTTCCTTGAAAACATAATATTTATATTTTATATAAAAATGTGAAATAAGAATAACATTTATAAAAAATTTTATTATTCATAAAGTTTAAATAAGGTTTTGTAACTAAATAAAATGAACACGATTTAATTAATAATTTAAAAGCAATGTTTGAAGTAAAAATTTGTATCAATTAAACTAGTGTCTACAATCTAAATTTTATAAAAATACATTCTAACTATATCATTAGTTAAATAATATTAAATAAAATGCAAGGTATTTTTATAAATAACTTACAAGAAATAATTAAATGGTTTTAGAGTACACAAAGTTTATAAAGTGATTTTTTTTATAATTTTTTAGAAAATTCTATATATTTTAAAAGTTGCAAAACACCTTAAAAAAATATTGGAGGTCGCCGGGTTCAAACCCAGGACCTCTAAGATGGAATGTGAGTATGGAAACATTTAACCAAAGGCCTCAACCGCGATAGGAATTGCATATTAAATCTTAAGTACAAACTTAAACAGCAACCCACAAATCTTCACATGAACCCTATAATCCTTTAACCCCAAATTGAACCCCAATTTGATTATGATAATGAAATTAACCTTGGGGCTTTTAATCCCCAAGTAAAACCGAGCAGATATAGATATTTATTTACCCAATTTGAGATCGAATTGACAACGAGCAAGACGAAGAACAGTCACGAACTCGTAGAGCTTGGGTGATGTTCAAACGATGATGCCAACCAAATTCGTTGCACGGGGAGCTTCTAATGGTGTACAAGATCAAAAGCCCTCTGTCAATTTTAGTTTAAATCGTCGAATTGATGATGTTCAGGTCGAGTGCAGGTCACAGCTTAGGAGGGAATTGAACGTGTGATTTCTATATGTTTCAGGTGAGAATGAGGGTTGAGAACGTTTAGGATTACTTAGATGATTGATTAGGTTAGTATAATTAGACTATTATTAGGTTTGAATGCCCGAACGGTTATCGAGTTTAAGGGCGTCGGTTATTTGGTTGTTTCGGGTTCGTAACCGGCTTGTGAAGGCAATTAAACGGCATAATCAAGTTCGAAACACTTCATCGATTTGTTTGGCACCATTTAATCGTAAGTTACCGGTCATTATGACCGGTTTTGGTCCCTCACTGGCGCCGCACCGGCTTGGCCGACCGGCTGCCGGAAAACCGTGGAAAAGAAAAAAAGGGGGTTTGGGTTTCATTAATTGCACAATTGGTCCCTCAACTTTTCAATTTTTGTTATTTTATGTAAGAAAACTTTAAATTCAAGTTTCAAAAATAACATAAATACCCCCTGAACTTAGTTTAAGTTTAACTTCTAACTAATTTGTTAATTTCTAAACTTTTATAAATTTATATCACTATTAATATCATTATATTATAGTTATTATTATTAGTTATTATTATTATTATTATTATTATAGTCATTATTATTGGTATTATTATCTTATTCTAACTTTTATTATTGTTATTATTATTAATATTAACATAATCAATATATTTGATATTTTTATTTTTATCTATCATACACTAAAAGTTAATGATAATTAAAAAGAATAAACATAAATTACACATGAGTTCCATGATTGACTATAATGACCCTTATAAGAATAAACGAAGTTAACTTTTAGTTAACAAAAATACGAGATGTTACAGTGGTGGCCTGCATGACGACAACAACACAACAGTTTTGAATAGGGACAGAAGCCAAGCCGACGACCACCAAAGAATGATAATCTTGTGGCCACCAAACCTAAAATCCCCACATAAGAACTTGAAACACACGAGGCTAGAACGAAGATGGTTCTCAGACCCGAATAATCCAAGGCACCAAGATCGACAACTAGCAAAGGATTGGATACCAGCGGAAATGGCAATATGCAACGTTGGGAAAAGCGTTACCCGGTACAATCAGCATAAGGATTTGGTCCAGCATCACTCCATGAAGTAGGAGATTCCATAACGACGGCATCGACGACCTTCAGTGAGGTTAAACCGCCGAAAAGATCAACAACCTTACCCTTCTCTCTCTAAAATACCCAATACACATGTGTTGATGGATACAAAGTATTAAGCATTATGAAGTAGGGAGTTCTACCACCATGCATAATCCACTTGTACAACAAAATTCATTCATAGTTGTATAGATGTAATTGTAAAAAAAAAATAAAACTTATATTAATTAAACTAAAACTTATTGTTAAAATAAGAACTTAAATAAATTAAGAACTCAAAGTAAAAAAAATAAAAAAGATTAAAGGAAACTTAAATCAAAGATGAAAGGAAGAGACACTAAAAGTAAAAAAATAAAATAAAATTTACGCATTGACTATAAGAAACCAGTCATGCTAAAATAACAAAGAATTTGAACCATCTTTTGGCCTCGGTGACTAGAGTTGCTTATCTTTCGAACATAGCTCTCTTTTGTAATAAGTTCCAACCTCATATACTTCATATAGCAAAAATCATTAAATCTAAAAATGTAAAAAATAAAAAAATAGAACGGAGCAGACATCTAGATTGTTAAAAATGAAAATAACCGAAAACATTATCATATGTGTATAAAAAGCTGGACCGTATTGTGAATTCAGCTTCGGTTAAGTTTCTAACTGTATCCTAGTTGTGAATTCAAATTTTGGTCTAATTAACGATTACAAAAAATCTTGTTTGATCGATTTGGTTACCTAGATAAACCAATAATAACTGGTTTAATTCGATGTAACACCCGGTTATTTTCCTTTGAAGCCAAAAAAGAAGAAAAAGAAAGAAAAGAAATAAAGCCTAAGTGGAGGGACCAATCTTGCCAAAAGAAGAAAAAGTTTGGAAGAACGGGTGTAAAGGGGATGGCAGCCCATTCCCCTCTCCTATTCTTATCGTCAATCGGCCTTGAGAGGGAAAGAGGGAATAAGGGAAGAAAACTTCGAGTTCTTGAAGAATCAAGTGCAAAAGTCGAAGTCAAGCGGGTTTGTAGGAAGCTATACTCGAAGAGGCTGTCAAGGTGAGTTCTAGGACCCCCCCCCCCTTTTACACGATATTGACCGATTATGAGGCTGGAATACATACCTAAACTGTTTTTGGTTGTGTGGGTGTTGAACTCGTTTTTGTGTGTTTGTGTGTGGTGTGCGACCGGGTAGGACTCGTGTTTGGGCTTATGATGCTCGAATGATGTTTTGGTTGTGTTTCTAGGGCTTAGAATGGTTGGTTTAAGTCTAGAACAGGTTAGAAAAGGGCTGGAGGCCAAAATCTACAGTTCAGGTTCGAAGAGACTGCATTTTGCACCCAGCTAAGGCTCATGCGACTAGAAACCATGAGACCGAATGGCATGCGACCGGAGGTCATACGGCCGAAAGGCATGTGACTGAGGTCCATCCATCTGAATGCCATGCGACTGAGGGTCATGCACCTGAATAGTGTGCGACTGAGGTCCATGTGCCTGAATGTCATGCGACTAAAGGCCATGTGCCTGAACAATGTGAGACTGAGGTCCATGCGCCTGAATGCCATGTGACAGAGGGTCATATGCATGGGAGTCATGCGCCTGAATAGTGTGCGACTAAGAGACATACCACGAAAGGGTATGATGCTATATGGGTGACTGTTGATCGTTTGACGAAAAGTGCTCACTTTCTACCGATCCATGAAATGTATTCTTCTGAAAGATTAGCGGATCTATTCATCAAGGAGATTATAACTCGCCATGGTGTGTCGGTGTCTATTGTGTCCGATCGTGACACCTGGTTTACATCTAAATTTTGGAAAAAAATTCCACGATGCGATGGGGACAAGGTTACATATTAGCACGACTTATCATCCTCAGACAGATGGTCAGTCCATACGCCCCATGGTGTCCATGAGCCTAAGTTTTCTCATGCGCCTGGCAGGCCATATGACTGAATAGTGCCCATACGCCCAAATAGGGTTTATGCGCCCGAAAGAACCTAGTTTATTTTTTGATTTTCGGGGGAAAGTGTAGATGTAGGTTTTGACTTGGGAGGTTCCCGGGGGTTCATGTAAGTTGACTTTTGAGTTCTTTATAGATGATATGATGGATATGCATGATGTATGATTGATGCTTATGTGATGGTGTATATGATGTATGATTGATGCTTATACGATGGTGAATGTGATGTATGATTAATGTATGATGGTATGTATGATGTATGTTATGTATGATTATTTTCCTGTGGCTTTACGTTAAATTTCAATGAATGAAATGAAAGTATTATGTAACGTAAAGCGAAAGATAATGAAAAAAGGAATGTAAAGAAGGAATGCATGCATTAATGAACGAAGGAAAGTAAAGTAAGTCTTGCAAGCCTTGTATGTGGAAACACGCCCAATGAAGGGTGTTAGTTCAACGGTGTGTGGGTTAGCTACCCCAGAAGGATGTACACCGGGGTTCGTCTTTATGACCGACCATTTGTATAGAACCTTTGTTGCTTACCCTAGGTACTGTGGTGTCACACCCCCGCTGAAAGCGGAAACACGGGGATGTAACAGGACGGGATCATCATAATACATGGTAAACAATAGAGATGCAATATAAGTAATGATGACATAGCGTGTCATGACGACACCTGACACAAAGGAGACTTGTGTCGTGTTTAGTCAGTATTCACGACAACATAGCCTAAGCAAACATGATAAATTATTCACATAATCAAATGAAGATAACATTATATTGTAATTCACCCAAGAGCCCGTTCCTAGCCACTGTTGGTACTAGAGGTGGCCAAAAAAAACCGGTTCGGGAACCGGTTCGGCCAAAAAAAACCGGAACCGGTTTGAGGCCCAAACCGGTTTGGCCCAAACCGGTTTTCAAAACGGGCCCGAACCGCCGGTTCTTGACCGGTTTATCACTTCCACGTTCCAAACCGGTTTTCAAACCGAACCGGTTTTCAAACCGGTTCCAAACGGTCCCAAACCGGTTCCCAAACCGGTTTCCCAAACCGGTTCTCAAACGGTTTCAAACCGGTCACCCAAACCGGTTTTCAAACGGTCACCCAAACCGGTTTTCAAACCGGTCACCCAAACCGGTTTTCAAACCGGTTACCGTTACCCAACGGCTATATAGCCGTTTTTTGCAATTTTGACCGTTTTTTTGATGTTTTTACCATTATACCCTCACTAGGTTATTATATATGTATTTGATATTTTGGTTGAATCACAACAACTTATAACACTCTCTACTCTCAAAAATCTCAAAAACGCTCTCAAAAACGCTCTCCACAAATACTTTCGTTTAAAACGCTCTCAAAAACGCTCTCACAAAAATCTCTGAAATGGCTTCAACAAGTGCTCAATCATCCGTTGGTTGTGAAGCGTCTTCAAGCAACGTGGTGATAGCAATCCTTCCTACGAATAGGAACCCCGAAGTATGGTGCAATTACGATTTATGTCAAATGGCTAGCGGTCCAAACAAGGCTCGTTGCAAGTTTTGTCATAAGTTTTTCAAAAAAGATGCAAACACAACGTTGAAAAACCATATTGCAAATAAATATTGTAGAGCGTTAAAAGGTGAACCTTCTCAAGGTCAAGCTTCGATGACAAACGAAGGAAATATTTAGGCTTATAACGTTGATGCGGTTCGGGAGCAAATGGCGCAATTTGTAATTCAAGAAAGCTTGCCATTCAAACATTTCGACAACGAACGTTTGACTCGACTCATTCAACGAACTCTCCAACCTCGTTACACCAATGTAAGTCGTGCTACTCTTCGAAGAGATTGTTTAAAAATGTGGAAAAAAGCTAAAAATGAATTAATATCTTATTTTGAAAATTTACAAACGGTGTTAACTTAACTAGTGATGTTTGGTCGACACCTCACGGTTCACCGGACTCGTACATTTGTGTCACCGCCCATTGGGTTGAACCCGATTCGTGGCAAATGATGAAACGTACGATTGCGTTTGAATTGTTTGATTATCCTCACACCGGCCAAAACATTTTTTATCTTATTGATAAAGTTATTCAAACGTATAAATTAGAAAACAAAATATTTTCTATATCTTTTGATAATGCTTCAAACAACACTCTTGCGATAGATCATTTGAAATTAAAATATAAACCAATATGTGAGGGTGTGTTTTTTCATAGTCGATGTGTTGCGCACATCATAAACTTAGCCGTGCAAGACGGTTTAAAAACGATTGAAACAATTAAAGATTGTTTTAAAAGAATGTTACGTGATATTTTTAGTAACAACTAAAGATATACTAAATATCGCAAGTTTTGTAAAGACGCAAATACTAAATGTTTAGGTCCGAATTGGGACGTACCAACACGATGGAATTCCACATGTAACATGTTTGAAAAGGCTATTGAACAAAAAGAAGGTTAATAGCCTTTCATAATAGTTTGGTAAGTCGGGGAAAGGCAAATTTTTACCATCCATCGGGTTGGGCCATCATCGAAGAAGTAACAAAAATGCTTCAAGTTTTTAAAAATGCAACTACATGTCTTTCTGGAGTTTATTACCCAACGAGTCCGTTGGTACTACACCAAATTTATTTAATGACTTCAAATTAAATGAATTGTCGTGTAGGGGTAGACCTTATTCCGATATGATCCCCAATGAAAGAAAAACTTAAAAAAATTTTGAAGAAATGCCTCCCGTATTACATGTGCCGCTGCTTTAAACCCTTGTTTAAATTTGTCGGGGGTTGAAACTTTACTTGATAAAATTACTTTTAATTTGGATTTAGAAGTTGGTAAACCAATGTATAGTAAAACTTTAAAAGCGACTTTCAACAAACAATTACAACAAATGTATGATGTTTATTTATTAAAATACGGGGAACATCACAATCCATGATTCTTTAAGGCATGCGGCAAATGTCGAATGTTCGAATGATCCAATGTTTGATTTATATAATACTTTAAGGGATGAATGTAATAAACGTCAACGTGGTAACACTCCGAGTAGTGAACTCGGGAGGTATGGTCTTACAAACTTTTTATCGACCATGACTCCACATGAATTTAAAAATTTTGACTTGTTGGCTTGGTGGAAAGGTAAGGAAGATCAATTTCCCATCCTATCCACCATGGCCCGAGATTTACTAACCGTCCAAGCTTCTACGGTAGCTTCGGAATCTGCTTTTTCTGTTAGTGGCAGGATTATATCAATAAGACGAACTCGAATCACTCCACAAGCAGTTGAAATGTTAATTTGCTTGAAAGATTATTTGGATGCCGCGGAAAGAGTACAAGACAAACGATCGCTTGAAGGAGAACTGGAATACGAAGCAGAATTATACGAGGACGAGTAGAGAGCGGATTGACACCAGGAATGACTGATGATGAAGCGGCATATGATGACTACCTTCGTAACAGTTCCGGTTCTGGTGGCGAGGAATAAACGTACAAGTATAATACGAACGAAGAAACGACTATGTTAAATGTTTAGTTTTAAATGTTTAAATTATTTAAATGTTACGAATTGTTAAAATGTTTAAATTGTTTATAAATGATATAAATTGTTTATAAATGTTATTAATTGTTAAAATGCTTAATTGTTTATAAATGTTAATAAATAGTATATATATATGTTTATAAATGTTATAAATGTTTAATTGTTTAAATCGTATAAATGTTTAAATTGTTTAAATCGTTTAAATGTTTAAATTGTTTAAATGTTTTAAATGTTTATAAATGTTATAAATTGTTTAAATTATATAAATTCTTTTAAATTATATAATTATATAAAAATGTTATAAATATTTATGTTTTAATTAAAAGTTTAAAATTTCGTTTGAATATAACAAAAAAAATAAAAAAACCGGTTTGGGCCCGAACCGGTTCCAAACCGGCCCAAACCGGTTTGATAGGTTTGGTTTTTACGGTTTTGAAACCGGTTTGAACCCGAACCGGTTTGGGGCCAAACCGGTTTTGACCGACTTTGACCAAACCGGTTTCGGTTTGGGACCCGAACCGGTTTGGGCCCCCAAACCGGTTTGTACACCTCTAGTTGGTACCAGCTAGTATACCAACAAACAAGGATGGGGTGTCAACCCAGTAGTACTACCAATACCTATCTGTCGGTTCCAACACCGGAATTAAATGGTTGTAAAGAAAGTACCACACAGTGAACTCAAGCATGTATCAGATAAGTACTCACAAAATAGTAACACGTTGATTCCAAGTATGTAAATTGTATATAAGTTGTACATCATGAAGAAAATGGTTGAGCATACTTTTCCCCCATGTTTGTAAATGATTGAAATGTTGCATAAGCATAAAAAGGGGCCACGAAACTCACTTGTTAAGTGGTAAGTACGAATGATCAAAGTTTCCAAATATAGTATGCAATGAACGGTCAACACCTACTGACAGTTATAGTTAAGCATTAATGATAAGTATAAAGTAAATAGCAACGTTCGGTCGGTTCGGTGGTATCGGTTCGGTCGCGTGTAACACACACAAGCAGACATGCGTATTAGATCTTATGTAGATCCAAGTACTAGAAATCGTTGTCATTGCCAAGGATATTTGTGTAAAAGTGTCATTGTTATTAGAGAAATGCTTAGTAAATATTAGTGGTTACCATTCGGTTGGTGATAATTGTAAAATGTTATGTTGATTTGATTTGGAATAGCATTAATAAGTTTGATAGTGTTAACTGAAATGTTGTCATTAGCAATGATAACCGTGTCGACGTCACCATAACATCACATGACAAACACACACCACACACAGAAGAAACTCACACACAATAACTCCAATCACATGAGAGGACCAGACGCACGACTCAACACTCCATCTGCACGAATCAACCCTCATTCGTACGAATCAGCTTCATTCGTACGATTGAACCTTCATTCGTGCGACTCAGCCTTCAGTCGTACCACATAGCACCCAATTGCACGACTCAACATCCATATGCACGAATAAACCTTCATTCGTACGAATCAGGTTCATTCGTACGACTGAACCTCCATTCATGTGACTCGGCATTCAGTCGTGCGATACATGCACAATCGCACACATTCATCCGCATAGACTCAATCGCACGCATACACCCAGTCGCACGATACACCCAGTCGCACAACTCAGTCGCACGAAAGACACAGTCGCACGATACACCCAGTTGCACGGCTCAGTCGCACAGCAGACCCAGTCGCTAGAACAGCAGGTTCGCGACTGCAGAAGTGCAGAGCAGCCTTCGGCTGCTCCGTGCACAAGGTTTACACCACAAGGACTTCCAGAAACACATTTCAAAAACACCCGAACAAGAAGAACACACAGAAAGACAACACACGCACCCACACGACCTCATGTGGTCGACTTGGCCCCGAGCACCCGAAACCCTAAAAGGATAGCAGAAAACAAGCAAGAAAAGGGACGACCAAGGTCGTCTACCTGCAAGAAAGGAGTAGCCTCAGCTGTAGTCGAGGTTTTACCGGTGAAGACGCGAAGAAACGGGGCGGTTCGGTGCAAGGAGGAGGAGAAAAAGTGGAGAAGAAGATGATGAAGAAAAAGGAGGTGGAATGGAGGCTAGGGCTGGAAATGGGGTTTATATACCCAGCCCTAGTTTGGCAAAATGTCACTTTGGTCCCTGCACTTAGCCCCCGAGTTCCCGAATTCGTTTCGGTTGAAAACGACTTAAATAGGCTAGTTTAGTAATGATAAAAATGTAATTAATGATGTTGGTAACTTAAAACAATAGTTTTATTAATGACAATAATATTATATAAAAATGGCATATTTAGTATTAACGATGACGAACATTGTAAAAGTTTTAAATATAGCATACGTTTACGATGAAATCACAAGAATAAAGATGATAAAGCAAGTATAATATCCATACGAATAGTTTATAAGGGTGAGAAATGAACAATCAAAGAAAAGTTAATGGAAACCACGTTAATTGACGGACTTTTAGGTGACGGATGTCACAGTATCCCCAGTTGAGAGAATTTCGTCCCGAAATTCAGCTAGAGTTAGGTCCAAGAGTGCCATCCTCGAATAGATGTGGATATTTAAGTTTCATCTGGTCTTCCCGTTCCCATGTAAACTCTGGCCCTCGTTTGGAGTTCCACCTCACGCGGACAATTAGTATTCTGTTGCGCTTCAATTTCTTGACCTTTTGATCCATGATCTCAATGGGTTCCTCGACAAAATGGAGCTTTTCATCAATCTTGATTTCCGCAATTTGCACATGAAGGGATTCATCAGCCAAACACTTCTTGAGGTTAAACACGTGGAAAGTATCATGTACGCCGTTGAGTTCCTGTGGTAACCTTAATCGGTAAGCCACTGGACTGATTCTTTTTGTAATCTCGAATGGTCCTACGTATCTTGGGGTTAACTTCCCTTTCTTTCCAAATTGAATGATTCCCTTCCAAGGAGAGACTTTGAGTAAAACTCGATCCCCAATGTTAAATTCTAGAGGCTTCCGACGGTGGTCGTCATAGCTCTTTTGGCGATCTCTGGCAGCTTTTAGTCTATCTTTGATTTGGAAAATCTTGTCGGTTGTTTCTTGGATAATATCTGGGCCTGTTAACTGGCTTTCACCAATCTCCGCCCAACAAACGGGAGATCTGCATTTTCTACCATACAATGCTTCGAATGGAGCACATCCAATACTCGTATGGTAGTTGTTGTTGTAAGAGAACTCAATCAGCGGTAGATGAGTGTCCTAACTACCACCAAGTCGATTACACACGCCCTCAGCATGTCCTCCAACATTTGTATAGTTCATTCACTTTGGTCGTCTGTCTGTGGGTGATAGGCAGTACTCATATCTAACCGAGTGCCCATCGCTTTCTGTAGTGTCTGCCAAAATTGTGAAGTAAATCGGCTGTCACGGTCAGATATAATCGACACCGGTGTTCCGTGTCTTGTCACGACCTCCTTTATGTACAATCTCGCCAACTTATCCATTTTGTAGTCTTCTCGGATCGGCAAGAAATGAGCTGACTTCGTCATCCGATCCACTACGACCCATATCGAGTCATGCCCGCTGCTCGTTCTAGGGAGTTTGGTAATAAAATCCATGGCTATGTTCTCCCATTTTCACTTGGGAATCTCAGGTTGCTGTGATAATCCCGATGGTTTCTGATGTTCAGCTTTAACTTTCGAGCATGTTAAGCATCTGCTTACCTACATAGCAATGTCTTTCTTCATGCCTGGCCACCAGTACAGATCCTTAAGATCGTGGTACATCTTGTCTGCACCAGGATGAATAGAATATCGTGTCGTGTGTGCCTCATCCATGACTAAGGTACGTACACCTCCCCATCTAGGTACCCATATACGATCCATGAAGTACTATATACCATCATCCTTGCAACTCATTTGTTTATCCAACCCTCGAAACTCTTCTCCCGTAAAGTTTTCTTCTTTCAACGCCTCATTTTGTGCAATTTGGATCTAGGCTTTCAAATTCGTTGAATAGTCAATCCCAACGCTCGAGCACGTAGTGGTTTCACGTGTTCTTTGCGGCTTAAAGCATCAACCACCACGTTAGCTTTCCCCGGATGATACCGGATTTCACAATCGTAGTCGCTAAGTAGTTCTACCCAACATCGTTGATGCATATTAAGTTCCTTCTCATCCAGGATATGTTGGAGGCTCTTATGATCTGTGTAGGTGATACATTTGGTTCCATACAGGTAATGTCTCCATATCTTAAGTGCAAATACTACAACGCCCAACTCCAGATCATGAGTTGTATAGTTCTTTTCGTGCACCTTAAGTTGTCACGAAGCGTAGGCAATCACCTTATCCTTCTGCATTAGTACACATCCCAATCCTTGATGTGAAGCATCACAGTATACCACAAAATCATTAGTTCCGTCTAGGAGGGACAATATCAGTGCGTTGCACAACTTCTCTTTCATCGTTTGGAACACTTGTTCTTGTGCATGTCCCCAATTAAACTTCTTGTCTTTCTGAGTCAGCAGTGTTAACGGTTGAGCGATCTTCGAAAAATTCGCGATGAAGCGACGATAGTACCCGGCCAATCCTAAGAATTGTCGTATCTCTGATGGTGTCTGGGGTGCATCCCATTTCTTCACCGCCTCGATCTTGCTGGGATCTACATGAATCCCGTCCTCGTTAACCACATGACCCAAAAACTTCACTTCCCGCAACCAGAATTCACACTTTGAGAACTTGGCGAAAAGTTTCTCTTCCCGTAACAGTTCCAGTATTGCCTGAATGTGTTCTTCATGATCCTCTTTCGATCAGGAGTAGATAAGTATATCGTTTATGAATACGATCACAAACTCATCCAAATAAGGTTTACACACCCGATTCATTAGGTCCATAAACACAGTTGGTGCGTTAGTCAACCCGAACGGCATAACCAAGAACTCATAGTGCCCATAACGAGTTCTAAACGCTGTTTTCGGTATGTCCTCCTCGAAAACCCTTAGTTGATGATATCTAGAATGTAGGGCGGTCTTGGAGAAATATGAAGCTCCTTGCAGCTGGTCAAACAAATCATCGATCCTGGGGAGAGGGTACCGATTCTTCACGGTTAATTTGTTCAACTCACGGTAATCGGTACACATTCGGAACGACCCATCTTTCTTTTGACAAATAACATCGGTGCTCCCCATGGTGAGTGACTCGGCCAGATAAAACTCTTCTCCAGTAGTTCCTGTAACTGACTAGATAACTCTTGCATTTCTGATGGTGCCAACCGATATGGCGTCTTTGCCACCGGTGTAGCTCCAGGAACCAAATCTATACAAAATTCCACTTGTGGTGGAGGAGGCAAACCAGACAAGTCATCAGGGAAAACATCTGGGTAGTCCCGTACTATTGGAATATCTACCAATTTCCTCTCCTCTTCCTTCTTTTCTACTACGTGAGCCAGAAACACGTAGCATTGCTTCCGTAGGCGTGCTTTCATGTAGGAGAGAAGCTTTAGGTTTCTTCCCGGTCGTTCTCCTTGAACTCTGAGCACCTCCCCATTTGGCATCGTACTACTTTGTCCCGAAAGACAATCTCGGCTCCGTGTTTCGACAACCAATCCATTCCCACAATGATGTCGAAACTCCCTAACTCAAAGGGTATCAAGTCTATATCGAAGGCATGATTCTCCAATATCATCGAGCACTTTCTAATGATTGCATCGGCCTATACAACCCTACCATTGGCCATTTCTATTGAGTAGCTAGTTTCTAGCCTACTAGGACTCAAATCGAGTAATTTAACAAACTCAGAAGATATGTAGCTATTGTCTGCCCTAGTATCAAATAATAAAGATGCGAAGTGATTATTGAGTAAGTGCGTACCCGTGACAACATTCGGGTCCTGACGGGCATCATTTGCTCTGATGACGAACGCACGTCCCCGAGCTGCATTTCCTTGATTTGCCGGCCTTGATTTCCAGATATGGCCATCACCTGTTGTTGATTGTTCCTTTGCTGACCCGGCGCCCGATTTAGTCTGGGGCATATGTTCCTGTAGTGGCCAGGGCTTCCACACTCATAACAGGCCCTGGCATTCCAGGCGGAGTTAACCACGTTGACCGGCGCTACTCTACAGTCTCTCACTAGATGCCCCGAGCGTCTACAGTTCACGCACACTCGGCACGACATTCCTGGGGGATGATGGAAGTTGCACCTATCACACTTGGGGTGCGGCCCTACGTACTCTTTCTTTCCCTGCGTCACTGATACAAAATTTTTGGTTATCTTGGCCCTTTTGTCAAATTTCCCGGCACTCGACCGGCTCGTTTCCCCAACATCCTTTCTTTTCTTTGCTCCTCTTCCCAAGACCCCTGTTCTCACCATCTCGTCTGTCAGAGTGCCAGCCTTCAGAATTGCGCTCTGGATCGTAGGAGGAGCACCTGTTGTTACCATCGCCCGGATTTGAGGCACAAGTCCCCAAATATACCTCTCGATTCTCTTGGATTCCAGAGTCACTAGATGTGGAACTAGTCTTGCCAACTCGTGAAATCGATCAGTGTAAGCTGCGTGCCCAGCCCCCACCATAGCAAGATTCCAGAATTCATGCTCTAGTTTCTGCATCTCATTGAGGGGGTAGTACTCTTCACTAATCAGTGCTTTAAACTCATCCCATGACATTTGCATTGTTAATTATCTTCTCCTAGTCTGAACCTAGGTGTTCCACCAAGTTAGTGTTTTTCCCTGTAGTGAACACGTGGCATACTTGATCTTCTAGCTATCGAGGCATTCGCTGATGATCACCGCCTCCATTTTCTCAAGCCACCTGGTCAGGGCTATCGCTCCACCTTTTCCATAAAACTCTTTCGGTTTGCAGGCCACAAACCCTTGTACGAATATCCCCTTCTAGCATTAACAACCCCAGTCTCATTAACACCCCAGTCTCATTAACAACCCCAGTCTCAAACTCTTTCGGTTGTTCTACCATTCCCGGTTTCCTGATTACTCTCGTTCCCAGTCGGGTTCCCATTTCCCACCTCAGTTTCAATCCCACCTCAACCTCTTTCTCCATTATCCTTATTATCATTGCCACCATCCCCGTGGGGGTGGTGATTCTAAAGAGCATCGCTCACTTGGGCCACTATAGTCGGAATTAGTGCGGCCAGCTGTTGAGCGATCAGAGCTGCCATGTTAGAGTTTCCTGTTCCCTGAGTGTTACTGGTAGGGCCATCACTTGCTCTTGGTATTCTACCCCTGCCTCTGCCTCTGCCCCTCGGGGCTTCACTTCCGCTACTGTTGCTGCGGGTAACTCTTCGAGGTGACATTTTCTATTCATAAAAGTAGTAAACACATAAGCTTTAACCATTTCAAAGTATATGATCCATATCACTTATCAAGGTCCAACAATCCAAGTTAATATCACACTAATTGTTACCACACATCACATGCAAGTCGTGTAGTTCTCACACCATGAATTGGTAATGTTCCAATAGTAGTCCATCATAATAATTGCAAATCCATGTATATAGTCATGTTTAGTCTAGCGGAGGTTGTCTATCTCCTCCTCTTTCGAGGTTTCAGACATAACCTCCTCAGGGTCAATCCCAGTGTCTGTGATCAAGCGCAATTCATGATCTGTGAAGATCTTTTCGGTTTAATACCCGAATTTAATAAAACAACTTGGCGCTTAGAGAGAACGGAAGATCCAGTAGAAGCATCCCATAAGGAGTGAGCATAAGGGCTTTCTCTCATAGGGTGAAGAGATCACAAGGCAGATAGATAAACGAAGAAGTAACGAGGAACACACATGAGATATAAAATGCACACAACCCTAGCATGCAAATCTACATGAAGGTTCCTAGGTTATAGTCTAGGTCAAGTGAATTGCCTAATTTTCTATAACCAATGGCTCTGATACCAATCTGTCACACCCCCGCTGAAAGCGGAAACACGGGAATGTAATGACACGGGATCGTCATAACACATGGTAAACAATAGAGATGCAATATAAGTAATGATGACATAGCGTGTCATGACGACGCCCGACACAAAGGAGACTTGTGTCATGTTTAGTCAGTATTCATGATAGCATAGCCATAAGCATAACATGATAAATGATTCACATAATCAATGAAGATAACATTGCATTGTAATTCCTACAACCCGGGAACAAGTATCAAAAGAATGATATTGTTTAACCTAAAAGAATGTCAAATGTTTAGTCTCAAAAATGCATCCTAGGGTCTCCACTAAGGCAGCACACCTAGATCTTCAATTAGCATTGTCACCTGAAAAGATATGCTCAAAATGGTCAACAAAATTGTTGGTGAGCTCGCAGGTTAAAAAGTAATTAAGTAATTGATGTTGTATAGTAATTGTTGTGGAATACCGTGAATACAATTATAAGTAAGCAAAATCACATGACATTGAGCTTTACAATCAAACGTAACGACGTACACACATAGAATCTTATCGGAATATATTCACCCAAGGGCCCGTTCCTGGCCACTATTGGTACCAACTAGTATACCAACAAACAAGGGTGGGGGTGTCAACCCAGTAGTACTACCAATACCTATCTGTCGGTTCCAACACCGAAATTAAATGGTTGTAAAGAAAGTACCACACAGCGAACTCAAGCATGTATCAGATAAGTACTCACAAAACAGTAACACGTTGATTCCAAGTATGTAAATTTTATGTAACTTGTACATCATGAAGAAAATAGGTGAGCATACTTTCCCCTTATGTTTGTAAATGATTGAAATGTTGCATAAGCATAAAAAGGGGCCACAAAACTCACTTGTTAAGTGGTAAGTAGGATTGATCAAAGTTTCCAATGTACTATGCAATGAACGGTCAAACACCTACCGACAGTTATAGTTAAGCATTAATGATACGTATAAAGTAAATAGCAACGTTCGGTCGGTTCAGGAGGTATCGGTTCGGTTGCGTGTAACACACACAAGCAGACATGCGTATTAGATCTTATGTAGATCCAAGTACTAGAAATCGTTGTCATTGTCGATGATATCTGTGTAAAAATGTCATTGTTATTAGAGAAATGCTTAGTAAATATTAGTGGTTACCATTCGGTGGGTGATAATTGTAAAATGTTATGTTGATTTGATTTGGAATAGCATTAATAAGTTTGATAGTGTTAACTGAAATGTTGTCATTAGCAATGATAACCGTGTCAACGTCACCATAACATCATATTACAAACACACACCACACACATAAGAAACTCACACACAACAACTCCAATCGCATGACAGGACCAGACGCAAGACTCAACACTCCATCCGCACGAATCAACCCTCATTCATATGAATTAGCTTCATTCGTACGATTGAACCTTTATTCATGTGACTCAGCCTTCAGTCGTACCACACAGCACCCAATCGCACGACTCAACATCCATACGCACGAATCAACTTTCATTTGTACGAATCAGCTTCATTCATACGACTGAACCTCCATTCGTGCGACTCGGCATTCAGTCGTGCGATACACGCACAATCGCACACATTCATCCGCATAGACTCAATCGCACGCATACACATAGTCGCACGACTCAGTCGCACGACACACCCAGTCGCACGGCTCAGTCGCACAGCAAACCCAGTCGCCAGAACAGCAGGTTCGCGACTGCAGAAGTGCAGAGCAGCTTTCGACTGCTCCGTGCACAAGGTTTACATCACAAGGACTTCCAGAAACACATTTCAAAAACACCCGGACAAAAAGAACACACTGAAAGACAACACACGCACCCACACGACCTCATATGCTCGGGTTGGCCCCGAGCACCCGAAACCCTAAAAGGACAGCAGAAAACAAGCAAGGTCGTCTAACTGCAAGAAAGGAGTAGCCTCAGCTGTAGCCGAGGTTTTGCCGGTGAAGACGCGAAGAAACGGGGCGGTTCGATGAAAGGAGGAGGAGAAACAGTGGAGAAGAAAAATATGAAGAAAAAGGAGGTTGAATGGAGGCTAGGGCTAGAAATGGGGTTTATATACCCAGCCCTAGTTTGGCAAAATGTCACTTTGGTCCCTGCACTTAGCCCCCGAGTTCCCAAATTCATTTCGGTTGAAAACGACTTTAATAGGCTAGTTATATTAATGATAAAAATGTAATTAATGATGTTAGTAACTTAAAAAATAGTTTTATTAATGACAATAATATTATATAAAAATGGCATATTTAGTGTTAACGATGACGAACATTGTAAAAGTTTAAATATAGCATATGTTTACGATGAAATCACAAGAATAAAGATGATAAAGCAAGTATAATATCCACATGAATAGTTTATAGGGGTGAGGAATGAACGATCAAAGAAAAGTTAACGGAAACCACGTTAATTGACGGACCTTTAGGTGACGGATGTCACGTGTGGTCAGGCCACCTTTATGCATGACGGTGGGTAAAGTTCATGGTTTTGGTATGAAACGTAAAGAAGTAAAGATGAACGTACAAATGAAAGTAATTTATGAAAGTGAACGAAAGCGAATGATAATGACGTACGATGAACGAACAAAAGTTAATGAATGAATGAGAAGAAAATAATGATATTATCTAAGTGTATGTATAATGCATGATCACGTACGATTGTAAAGAACGGTTTTAAACGAAAGATAAAGTATGTTTTATTATAAAAACTAGAACTTACTTAGCAACGTTGACTTTTATGTGTTTCCAGTTGGCAGGTAAAAGTTGTTGAGTATGGCACGGAGGCGGCTACTCGGCTCTTTTGGATGGCATCCATTTTTATAATGCTTTTGTGATGTAATGTAACAAGTATTTTGTAATTCGATAACAATGTATTATTTTACAAAAACATTTATGATGAAATAGAATGTTATTTTAATGTTTCCGCTGCGATGTTCTTCAAGCTAATGAAATTATATGTTTTATGTGCAATGATTTACGAGTTGTAAGCAACCCGGGAACGGGACCTTACATTCGATAACCATAATAAGCCTGTTTATGTTGCTTGATCGGTTGAATTTGATTCTATTAAACATGTCTTCAATTTTATTTGGTTACCAGTTAGGCCGCAAAAAAATTATAACCAAATAAACTATTAAACACCTGATCACTCAGCACACCCTTGTTGGAGCCCTTATTATTGATTCCATACTCATGAATTCTTTTCTAAATTGTATATTATAAAATTTTGAATTTGTTTTCATTTTACACATTTCACAGTTAGTTTACATATAACTCAATTATTAATCAATGAAGGTTTAATTATAGGGCATAAAATTACTCTTATTTACAACCCAATACAACCTAACCCAACGGTAAAAGTTACTTTCTCTCCTTCTATCTATACATCCCAAATAAAACTAATTTTTCACATTTATTAACAACCCAACACAATCAATTTTTTAAATAAAAAAATCATGATTGTTTTTTATTCAACTAAACTTTTCTTGAAACATTAAATATAATTTAAACCAAAAATTACATATTACCTGTATGTTAATTAGACAATGAAATAAATAATGGCATCTATGATGACATGGTTTGTTAATAATACTTGTAGTGCACGTGTCCATATCACCTCTTTCTAGTGATGACATGTTGTAACACCCGGTTATTTATTTATTTTGAAGCCGTGGAAGAAAAAAAAAGAAATAAAGTCCTAAGTAGAGGGACCAAACTCGGCAACGAAAGAAAGTCAGGTGAGTGGGAGTATATAAGGAGAGGGTAGCCCTTACTCTCTCCCCATACTCACATTTCAGCCAAAAGAAAGAGAAGAAAGGAGAAAGAAGAAAAGTTGGTTCGGGTTGGTTCGAATGAGCCAAAATCATTGAGAAGCGAGTCAAATCGAAGCTCTTCTCATTGTGGTCATTTGTGTGAGTTCTAGGACCCCCCTTTAAACGTTTTTGAATGAATTGGGGCTGGAAAACATCTGAAAATCGGGTTTTTGAGTGTGTGCATGTTTGACCCGTTTGTGTATGTGTATGTGTGACTCCTAGCAATTCTTGTCGTCTGAGCCCTTGGTTTCTTTGTTTTCATGGTACTTAATCTAGGGTTGTATCAACCATGGATGAATGTGGAGGTGTAGATCCAGCAAGTTATTACTTGCTTAGGGCCTCACCAAGGCTGATTGTAGTTTGTTTGAGTGTATGCCATTAGTGAGTGTGATCAATTCCCTTGGTTTTGATATAGGTCTTAAGGTTTTGAGTCACCTAAATTACACATAATGAAACAAACAACATCAATTTCAATTATGTTTATTGTGATTTAAGGTTGTACATGGGATAATAAAAGGTAACCGTTTTTTGATAAACCCATGGCCTTAGTTGTAATTTGTAAATTACAAATAAGCAAGACCGCATAGGCTAAAGCATTTCCAAACAAAACTTTTTATTGTTCCTGTTGACCGATTACTTTTGTGTTTAGCAGTGTGTGTATGGTATGCTTGAAATCTCTGCATTTTAACCTTGCATTGTTGAAATAAATCTTTATAGTTAATAGGTGGTGGTGTATATGTTTAGGAACCTAATCGGGTTAGGCTAAAGAGAGTTTTTCCAGCCATTTAGTTCAACGATTACATTTACATTTCTTATTAGATAATATGGCATGTGTTATGGATAAAACTCATGCATGTTAGTTATATGTTTGAAGTGAATAACAAGATGCTTATGTTTTGTATGTGTTCTATTGGAACCATTAGGATGCTTTTGTATGTACTTTGTATTCTCATTATCAATATAAGCATATTATGAACTTTTTTATTATTCCAATAGCATAATTGTATTATTATAATGTGCCATGAGTCATGTGGGGAACTAAAAATAAGATGAAAAAACTTGGTTTGTTCATAATAAGTATGGTATATTAAACAACATGGATAGAAAAATAAAGTTTTGTCAATTTGTTGTACTAATCAACATAATCAAGTGGAAGTTTCACATTATATGTACTTCATGCAAAAGTTAATAATTTGTAGCATCTAAACTGATCAGAAACAAATATATCAACATGGTATTGTGGGAGGAAATCGTAACAGACATATTTAGCAGAGCAACAAGCGAGGCATCGACAACACATATCATACTTGGTCTCTATAAATTTATATAAGTTATAAGTTGTAATGAGAATTAGATTTAATTTAATTAATTAATAGATTATTTTTTCCATGTTAGAACTCATAAATGACAATTATTTGTAAATTTATAACACTTTATTTTAAATTATACAATTATTATAACTTATTTAAATGGTTTAATAAATGAAAACTAAAAATCATTTTTTTATATTGGTTACATTTATAATCCATATGATACATTAGAATAAATAAGTTTAATAAAGAAATTTATATCATATGAAAATTCAAAATGAATTCGGGTTCGGATTATAATTTGAAAATTTGCGGATATTACATCGTAACATTTGAAAAAAAAGCTAACGGGCATAAAAATCCAACACTGAATTCAAACATCAACAACACACACTTATACCAACATCAATCATAACATGTAATCCACAACTTCAGTCACAGATGTAACTTACATCTACTTAATCCAAGCACAATAGAGACATAACAACTAATAGAAACCGTAAGAAATATTTAAATCACACAAAAAATACCACATATTTATACATAACATACAACTTCACTAACAAGTCTTTTTTCAGGTGTAACAAGTTACAAGTAAAACAACAAAACTCAACAACAAAACCAAAGATTAAAGGCCAAACAACATCATTATCTTTGACCTGCTCAAAAAAATACAAGAACAATCTTATGGTATATGCCCAACCTATATCACTAAATGTAATAAGTATGTATCTAAACCAACTATCACGTGTGAAAACATAGGGACAAACATTTACTTTGAACAAATAGTGACATATGTGACTATAAACAAGAAATGGCGCTATCGGTCATGCCCAAAATATGGTTAATAAGTTTTTAAAACCGATAGAAAATGTTTCTATACCCGGGATTATAACTATGACTCCCCTTATAACATATAAGCACTAAATCAAAATTCAACTATTGCTATAACCCTTGACACTCATAGCCATGTCATCGCGGATGTTGGAATACTAGTACTATCTCAAATCAAACAGGTAGTATTTCTGCCACCATCTTTGATCGTGTTGTAAAACACTTACTAGGAATCTCGTGCACTGAGATGCTAACAAAAGCAGAACCAAAGGGCAACCTACAAACAATGATAGACAAATATGCCATGCTTCACATCCAAGCTAAAAAGACAACATAACAAGAGTTATTCAGTGCATAATAAGCAAAGTTGATGTGCAACAAACATACATGGCCTCTAGCAGCACACCAATCCCCAAGACTCTCCACGAGCTACCATAGTTGAAAAGGTATAATCACAAATCTAGCATTAAGAGCCCTCTTTAAATGAGAAGGTAAATCTTAAAATCATTAAATTTTCAAATTCAGTAACCACACAAATAAATTAACGTAGCTTCTATCATAGCTTCATGTGAGCAAATAGGCATAAATGCAAAATCCATTGACCATAACTACTATAACCACTTTTAAAGTCCTCTCTTTTTGTGTTGATTTAGTGAGATGGCGATGTGATTGAATTAAGAAATGATATTTTGAGGCTGTCAACTTCTGTTGATTTCTTTTTGTATTTTGTGAAACCAAACTCTAAAATAATAATTAGATTGACAACGGTCTTCATGTACACCGGAAAGCCAAAAACTTTTTGCAAACTCATTTGCCATGTTCGAAGACATGTCCCGCAACACGTGAAACTCGAATACATCTAGTTTTTATTTATATGATAATAAGTAATATACGACATCAACTTAAAACCATACCCTTATTATTATTAAGAAAAAAGAATATATTATACATAACACATCATTAACTTCAAAAAATTAAAAATACCAAAACGTATTTATTAAGTAAATTGTGTAAAGTTATAATTTATGCATTTTGTTTTAATAAATAGCATTTAACAAAGGAAACAAATGTCGTTTTAGTATTAACTAATCCATGTGTCCTATAGATATATTCACAAATATTAACCGACCAATGGATGGTTCTTGAAACGGGTCGTGAGATTATATAGATTATGGAAAAATTCTTAAAATGTTTTTTTCTTCTCCTTTTCCTTCAAAATGTCTCCCTCGTAAATTTCTTCTCAAAATGTCCCTACCAACGGGCATCCGCCCGCATAGTACATGCGTCCGTTTGCTTAGGAACATGTGTCTTTTTATAATGGGTTCTGCTATACAAAACGTCTATAATTGTCTATGGAGGTGTCAATACAATGTGTGCTAGTTATTTGATAGGATATGTAAAATTGACTATATAAACAACTTTATGTTTTGTTATTTCTTCCATCAATTATCTTTACTCATTACATTATTTTTCATTAGTTTTTAACTTATCCCATCATACTTTTTAGCAATATTATTCAAAAAACTCATTTGTGATTCCCGATTTATGACAACAACTATTAAACATTATAAAATGAAACTTCTAACCAAATATTAATGTTTACACCTATTAGGTATAATATATTTTTACTTGTTTATCATTAGGTTTGTAAAATTCTAATCACACATTTATTAACACCAACATAATTAAATTCATGTGTTACGTCTCTTGAAGCCTTGATAAATTGTGTTGTTACAAGAGGTCCTAAGATTTATTTGTCATACGCCTATCGATCAGAGTAAAACAGAAATAACCAGATTATTAAAGGTTTTTTTTTTTAATTTCATCATGGTAGTAAATACAATTAAACATAATATATAAAGGAAAGCTTTAAAAGGACTTTGCTCATTTAAATGGGTCAACATAACCTACCATTGTTAGGTTTGTAATAATGTAATGTTTCAATTGAATCTCTAGATCTATTAATAGTTGAGAGATCAACCAGATAAACAAGCTAGTATCGTTTGCTTCATGTGTAGATATTATCTTTTCGAAATTGTGGTTTGTTATGTGCTTGTATGCTGTCAACCCACTATTGTAAATGTCAATCAATTCCATTGGATACTATAGACATTTTCTAGGAAAAGCTTGATTTATCATCGTCATTTGCTTACCAAGATGACGATAATGATATTGATGAAGAAATGAAACTCTTGAAACAATAGTTTAACATCTAACACTAAAGATTAAAAATAGATCAATTATCAAACCAATGATAATTCCAAACCCAATAGATAAAACAAGAGCGTTTAGTGCAAACATGTGCTCGTGGGCATCTAATATTAAAGGTGCTACGACAAACCCTAATGGATATTATGGATTTTAGAATGTAACATCCATAATTTTTCAAGTTAAAACCCAAAATCCGAACTTAATTTGAATTTCTATTATTAAATTATTTTAATGGTTTTAATGATTAAATACAACTTTTATTATGAATTATTATTTTTTAATTATTAAAACAATTTGTAATAATTTATATAGTTATAAGTAATTCTTTTTGTATAGTTATAAAGTGTGATTAATCATTTTACAACAAATAATTAAATGGAAAAGTTTACATAAAATTTATTATGTTGTTTAATGAATTTTAATCAAGTTATAAAGTTTACAAGTTTATAAAAGTTTAATAATAATTAATTAAATTATTATTTACAATAGTTGTTATAAGTCAAGGGACAAATTTGTAAATTACGAAACTTTATTTTAAAAGTTTGTTCATGAAATACTAACTATAAAAAACATCAGGGACCAATGGTGTAAATAACCAAAACAACCCAAACCGCCCCCTCACCCTCATTTTTCCGGTGGTTGGCTGCGGTGACCTCCGGCGACCTTAAAAACACTCGAAAATTTCGATTTTCATTTCAAATAACTAATCCAATCAAACGCATATTAGTTCCGAACTTAAATTCGGTTTTAATTGAATTAAATCGGCCGAGTAAAGTTGAGAACTCGAAACCAAAGCATCGGCTTTAAGTCCTTACCCGTTCGTTATGGAACAATCTTAATTGAGTCTAATGAATGATGTTAAAACCTCCGAATCAACTCCCTTAAACTTTCTATAACCTTAATTTCAATTCAAATACACACACGACCATATCGATCATCATCCTTCATCGCCCCTGCAACTCAATCGAAGTCGAACTTCCGAGCTCTTTATGCAAAATTGGTTGAGGGTTTTTACTTATAATCACCATCTGAAGCTTCCTGCAAAGTTAATTTGATTACGAACAACGTTTGCACCTTGAATCAACAATAACATCGTCGCGACTCGTTCTTAAACTTGAGATCATCAAATCGAACTCAATCATGTAAGTTACATATATCATTATGCTCGATTTTACATGGGGATCAAAAGCCCCATGATAATCGACATTAACAACAACGGATTGAGGTTCAATTTGGAACAATTTGATTATAGGGTTCTTGTGAAATTGGGGTTTTTTTTAGTTATTGAATTTATAAATTACTTTACAAATCTTAATAGATTCGGGCCTTAGCCCAACTGGTTGCTACTCTATACCATTAAACCGGAGGTCTTGGGTTCGAACCTAGCCTTCGGCATTTATTTTTTTAGCCATTTTTAATATAATTTTAAACTCTATAAATTATACTAAAGTGTAATAAATCAAAGTAAAAATTAATTTATAATTAAAACATTTCAGAAATTATTAAACTAAATTTTAAGGTTTAAAAAACTTATAATTTCAAACTAATTACTTTATAAAAGATAACAAAGATTATTGGAAACATTAGTAATTATTTTATGTAAGTTAAAAGTTATAAACCTATTATGGTTCAAATGTGGATTATTTTAAAACATTATAAATCTATATGTTAAATGTATATTATTCAAATAGTTATTTAAATAATTAATTATTCTTTTATTCATTTAATTATGTCATATATGATTAGTTAATAACTTTATTCCTTAAAGCTTTATTTAAATTCTTGAAAATTATAAAACAAATATACTTTATCCTTATTTTTTTTAAAACTTGATATTATGAGACTTCTATAATAAATCATATGAAAGCTCAAAACCTTATAAAATAATTTTAGATAATTTTAAGGTCATCTATATAAATATTCAATTAAACACTCTTATCTAATATTAAATAATTAAATATTAAATTAATTATTTTCTTTTCACGCACTCCATATTTAATCTTTATTAATAAATTAATTATTTAACCTTTCACCATCATTCTTATTTTATTCTATTTTATTTTTAATTGACTTTGTTATTAAAAAAGACCCCCAAATTCAAATTGAAACCCTAGTTTACGTCTCATTATCAATCTTATTATCGAACTTAATCTTGGAACATATACGTTTAGGCAACTTGTAAAGGAAATCATCGGAGCCTCGTTTAAATTCTTATCTTCACCTTATATATCAAGTGAGTATTTCTATACCTCTTTTTTTATATTTTCGCACTTTGGGGTGAAACATGTTACTTTATAAACATTGCACTTGTAACGTTGATTCTTGTAAACTTATGGCAATTTACTTGTGTGTTATGGTTAGTTGAACTTTGTAGCTACCATGTAATGTCGAATATATGTACAACCATTGACTATTGCTAGCCTGACGACATCATAGATCTATAGGCCTAACAAGCCTGCTTGGTTGATCCAAGTACACTTAGCTAATCGTATATACTTGTAAACGTTGAGACTTGTAAAACTTTGTCAATGTTTGATTGTGCATTCTGTCTTAGATCCTTAGTTACTTTGTTCTCTAACTTACAACATGAATTGCTATCTTTTATATACTTATGTATGAAAACTATGGAAATCTCACCAACTTTATAGTTGATCCTTTATTTTTAACATGTTTCAGGTTTCCTACTTGAAGATCTTCTTGTGCTCATATAGGACTTGGACCTAGACTAATTGAAAGACTTATGTTATTGGTTGTATCTTGATTGTATGTTATTATTTTATTTGTTTTGTAATGTTTAATGAATAATGACATTTAATATTATTTCAACTTAATTAGTTCCATGTGCTATGAGCAATCGTCTCCCATTCGTCCGCCCCGATGATTCCGCCGTCGGTCGGGATGTAACATAGAACATTGCATATATATATATATATATATATATATGTATGTTATATGAGGAATCGTAAGAAAACCACAATGTTATGTGAAAATCAGAGAAAACCAAGGAAATTGATCATATAACTTATAAATTTTTTATCACTACCCTTTATACTGTGTGTGCGTGTATAAATAAGGGTATGTGTCAAATGAAAAATTGTAACATGATTTTACATATACGTCACATATAGGTTACGTATACGTAACAATTTTCCGTTTGACATAGTTTTACGTATACGTAAAACTCTCCATTCTCGTATTTATGTTCAACGTATATGCAACATATACTAAATACCCTTTTAACAATTATATTAACATAAAATAACATATACGCATATATATATATATATCTATATACATATATATACACACATATATATATACATATATACATAATATATATATGTGTGTGTGTATTTTAAATACGATGATAAGTAAACATAAAACCAGTAGGAGATATTTAAGATGTAGAGAAACATTCAGATCCAATGGGAGATTTTATCATTATATTGTTTCTTAAAGTAAGATCACTGAAAGCATAGATTAGTGTGAAATTGATCCTTTTCGCCAACATGGTTGCGTAAAAGAGATCGAGAATTATTTTCAAAAAAAATAAATAATGAGCAAATCGAAGAAAGATTTTGTTTATCGATACGTTGATACGCAAATACTGAAATAAGTTAAAAAAGTCATAAATTTAATATTCTTATTAAAAATGATTAAATAATACATAGAATTTATAAATATATATACACACACGAGTTGTATGTGTCGGCCACCAGGCACATGTGTCGTAACTCATAAAAATCCATACGAATCATGTACAACTCATATACGTGTAATTGTGTATGGTTAATGATGATTACGTGTCAATAACAAGACCTGTGAGAGTTAAATGGGTTGTGATCGTGAGTTGTCAGGTCCAACTCACGAACCTGTCATGTTAAACTTGAACATTATTCATGAATTCATTAATTTGACTTAAACCTGTCTGTAATTAACCCAAAAATCTTAGGTCTTGTTTGTTTCGACCTATTAATAGTTAATGTCAAAATGATTAAATAATACATAGAATTTATAAGTATATACACACACGACTTGTATATGTGGACCACTAGGCACATGTGTCATAACTCATAAACATCCATATGAATCATGTATGACTCGTATATATGTAATTGTCTATGGCTAACTATGATTGGCCTATGAGAGTTAAATGGGTTGTGATCGTGAGTTGTCGGGTCCAACTCATGAACCCGTCATGTTAAACTTGAACACTATCCGCGAATTCATTAATTTGACTTGAAACCGTCCGTAATAAACCTAAAAATCTTAGGGGTTGTTTGTTTCAGCTTATTAATTGTTTAGATGTTTGAATGAGTGAATAATTTAATGGTTCAGATAATTGTCTCGCGAGCATATATCTGAATGATTCATAATTTGCATCTAAATAATTAACACCTCTTATCTGAATTGATCAGACATTACATTTAAATAGTTAAATGATATACTAGCTATTCATAGTTAGGACCTTTTAAAGATACAACACTACGATTCAAACCTATTATTAATTACTAGAAGGGTGACCGCGCAATACGGCAGGACAACATTTTACATTATGACACGAGTTTCTAATTTTTGTCATTCTTGTAGTAATTTTATAAAATTTATTATATTTTTTCTAAGCTAAAATCTAAAACACCAAATAAATAGATTTTGCATGACGACTTGTACATTTATGCATTAACTTATTGTACCTTACAAATACATATTGGTTCAACAAAAAAATTACACCAAAACGTTTAAAAATACCCATTTACTAGTATCAAAAAGTTTTTAAACATGATAGATTGATATAACAAAAATCTTAAAATAAATTAAGTTTTTTTGGTTTATGGGTAGATAATGTAAACTTTTATGTAATTTAAAGGAAGGTTATTATGTAACTAATTGTAAAAGGTAATTTGTAAATAATACTAAAAATAATAATTTACTCTTATAAATGGTTGTATTAAAATGTTCTTTTTATATAAAATATTTTTAATTTAATGCTATCTTAAAATTAAAATGTTCTTTTTATATATATACTTTATATATATAAAATATAGATTAAGAAATCATCAAATACTTCCTCTAGGTTCATGCATTTACACAATTACACCCCCTCAAAAAAATAACCCACGTTTGGGCTAGCTACAGCTGCCGTATGCCTGTATCAACATTGCAAGTCTGATTTTGTTAATTACAGTTTAGTGATCGAAGGTGGAACTAATCGTGGAGTGCAATGGCATGATAGGCGATCAACAGCTGGAAGCATTCTTCACTACGAATTGAAAAAAGTAGAAACCAAGAATCTTTTCAATTTTCCGATTAGGGCTTGCGTTTGGAGCCCTCGTTCTTCTCAATCAAGACATGTAAGTGTTGAATGCTCGTGGGTTTTGTGGGTATTGCCGATTGCATTAAGGTGATCTACTTGTTTTCTTGTATAGATTTGGAATTGTACTGGGTACTGAAGATTATAAGCTTTTGATATGGCGTTCGTTAATGTGATCAATTGCTGTCTTGATTCGATCAGAGAAGTAAGTTCTTTTTGCCCATCGATTGTTGCTGTTGATATGTTATTATTATATTTTGTTTCTTGCTTTACTGGACCAGTTATTTGGTTATAATTCTCTGGGTGTACAGATGAATCAAGCAAAATGGTTATGTTGAGTTTTAGGATGTTATCATGGTTGTGATTGATGGTTATAGATTCTTGTTATTTTAGAGTCACTATTGAAACTATACACTGTACAAGTAAGGCAGTTTTTTTTGCTTAAATTCATGCTGTTATAATGGTGGATTGGTGGGTGATTTGGTAGAGCATGAAAGCTGTCGATTTAATGCTAATAAATTTTTTGAAATTTTACAATGTAAAAGGTTGATTGAAAATTCAATGTATTGGTGGGTGATAGTATGATTGCAGCTACTGTTGTTCTCCGCTTATCTGTATGCAACTTTCATCCCCTGTTAACATCTTCTTTGTTTTTATTTTTGTCTTTTGTTAAGATATCCGAGGAACTTAAAGATGCTGTAGTTTATTTGGATGCGGGATGTACAGAAAGTTTCAAGCTTATTGGGGCATTCCCTATTCTATTGGAGATGGGTGTACTTGCTGTTTGCAGCTTGGAGAGCACGTCTTCTCTTGATTCAGTGAGTGATATAATGCAATTTTTTGATAAAAATGTGGTTTTAGGTTTGTTGGCTTGCCGCTCCTGTTTTCGTATTTGATATGTCTTTGCATTCACGATGAAGTCTTCTAGATTGTAGACTTGTAGTATGCAAGTGCGTTGGTAACCTTTTCTACTCCTAGAATAGTAGTTATGGCTGTAATGCAAGTATATACTTGGAAAGAAGCCACAAACCATTATGCTTTGTCTTAGAGTTCATATCTCATGACTCATGAGTGAACAACTTAAATTTGCAATACTAGAATTTTGTGAGCACATAGCCTTTTACGATTATCATGCCATTTTTTACTTTGGGATTTGAAGAATAATTCTGTAACTTTCTTTGCTTACTGTTTTAGGCAATTGGTTGGAATCAAAAGAGTGACATCCAGAAAAAAGTTGTATTCTTCACTTGCCGCCTTCTAAGCGATTCACATCGATACATTTTACGACGTCTAAGCATTCATAAACGAGTCTTTCAGTGCACTATATATACATCTATTTCAGAGGTACTACAGTACTTTATCATTACTGTCCATTTGAATTAGTTAAGATACCTTCCTTGAGATATCTTCAGTATATACATCAACATGTGTTTGTGTTTTCTTATGTTCTATTCTTTAGTTGATACACAAACTTCTACTATTTTCTAGTATCACATCTATATCTTTATTAGCCAAGTTTATCATGTTGGTGACACTTTCTACTTTTTATTTTACTTAAAGTTTTATGCCTTAGTTGATTTAATCTTCCACATGATATGATGAGTTAGTTTTACTTGAAGAACATATTCTTTCTTTTATGCTTTACTGTTCTAAGGACTTTATTTCCTGTTATAGTCTTGTCCTCAATCTTTCTCTCCAGTGCTTTCTGCATTCAGAATATGGCTGATAGGACTGATATCATGTCAATCGTAATTAAAAGCAATTAATTGACAATTGGATTCTCAATTAGTTGCTCTTTACCTTCTCTTCTACTGTATTATATCTACGCCCGATGTGTTGTGGGCTCCGATCCATCTTGGGTCAGGCCCTAGAACAGTCGTAGGCATACTGCAGAAAAAGGTTAAGGGCAGTCGGCCCTAAGCCTAATCTGCCTGAACTTATTTTTGTTAAGTTTTTTATTGTCTTCTATTGTAAATACCCATATATTGCACTCGTAATTATCGTCTTGTAAGTATTAAAAAGAAACCCTGGTTCGTAGCCCGTGGACGTAGGTCAATCCTTGACCGAACCACGTTAAATCGCTGTGTTCTTTACTGTTTTGATTATTGTGCTTGTGTGTTGTGTGTTTGCTGATCACTATCGAATCACTGCTGTCTTTCTACTGCTGCCGCCGCCAACATGCAATCAGCAAGGTTGCTGATTGCATCGATAACAACCAGTAGCCACCATTACAGCCGCTGCAAAGGGGCTGTGCTGCTGCCGAGAACAGGCTGCTGTTCTTTCTGTTGTTGTGCGCTGCTGTTCTTTTTGTTATTGTGCGCTGCTGCTCTTGTTTTCTGCTCTGTTTCTAATCAAAGAACAGCCACACACAAGTTCTGATTTTGGTATTCTGTTCAGTTTGATTAGTTCAAGTCATTGGTTGTTTGGTTAAATTATTTGCGCTGTGTACTTACGTTTGTTACTACTATTATTGTTATCGTTATCTCATCATTCGTTTTAGAAATCAATTAGAAATACTAACAAGTTCTGAAGTCCTAGCCTTACTATTGTTATTCTCTTTACCTGAAAGCTGGTCAGGAATTGTTACAACAATTAGTAGTTCGTCTGGAAACATTAAGCTTAAGCTCGATGGAGTTCGCGACCTGATTATGAGTGAGAACATTAGAAGGAGAACTGGCGAGTCTTCCAGTTCCTTGTTGAGTACTGAAGGCAAAGGAAGAAAGAATGAACGAGGTGGTAACAAGTGTTGATTTAAATCAAAGAGAAGAAGTAAATCAAGACCAAAAAAAAATATTACTTGCTGGAATTATAAGGAGAGTAGGAACTTTGGAAGTCAATGTCCTAAACCATCAACATTTAAAGAAAAGAAAGAAGTTAACGCTGCTACAAATGATATATATGATGATACTTTTATCTGTTGCGTTGAGAACACTACTGAGTCATGGATTCTGGTGCTTTTTTTCACACTACCTTTTGCTCAAAGAAGATGAAGAATTAGAGAACTGGAAAACTTTAGCAAGGTTTGTTTGGATAATGATCAGACTCTGGTATTACTGGGATGGGAGGCATTGATCTGAAGACTCCTCTAGGAAGTACATGAACACTGAAAGATGTTAGGGTAATTCCTAAGTTGAGGAAGATGCTAATCTCGATTAGACTAGGTTATTATTAGTGAATAGTTTAGGGTTAATTATGTAATATTGTCCTCTATATAAAGGACCCTTTATTGTAACCCCAAACACACAATTACTCAATACAATTACAATTACAAGGTTTAATTGGTATCAGAGCCAGGAAGGCTCGATCACCGCCGAAACCCTAATTAGGGCGCTTGACCGCCCTGTCCAACCATCCATTAATGATGCTTCTGTTACAATAATCACCACTACCATCTTCACCTTTAACAGGTGAATACAAACCGCCATCGTCTCTTTCCTTTCACACAACCGCAGCCGTCGATGCCAAACCCTAACCTTAGCCGCCACCAAACCTTAATCCTAGCCATCGCTAAAGTCTAACCCTAGCCGCCCCAAACCATAACCCTAGCTGCCGCTCAAACCCCAATCCTAGCCGTCGCTTAATCTGAACCCTAACCCTAGCCGTCACCAAACCTAACCCTAGCCGTCGCTAAACTCTAATCTTAGCCGCCGCACACCACATACAATCACCGATGCTCCTTCTCTTCGATCTTAACACATCATCACATACAACGTGATGCTTCATCTTCATTGTTGCTGCTATACAACGTGATCTGCCATACAACGGCGGCACACCTTATGCAAAAGTTTTAGGTGTGGAGATACGCGAGAAGATTCACAGATAAAGACAATGATAGTTTCAAACTCACATCGCATACAACGTGATAACTGGAGAAGAAGAACCGGTGCTTCCCACATTTGGCGATTGCAACGACAAACAACAAGACCAATAATTTACGTTACTTATTTTTATTTTTTATGTTTTTTAGATTTCAAGCTAAATCTCTCCTGAGCTTAGCTTGCGGGGGAATATTAGACTAGGTTATTATTAGTGAATAGTTTAGGGTTAATTATGTGATATTGTCCTCTATATAAAGGACCCTCTATTGTAAACTAAACACACAATTACTCAATACAATTACAATTACAAGGTTTAATTATCTCGATTAGGCAATTAGATGACTAAGGTTATGATGTGTTGTTCGGGGGTGGACAATGGAAAGTCGTCAAAGGAAACTTGGTAGTTGCTCGTGGGAAAAAGAAAGGTACTTTATACATAGTTAAGGTACCAGCAGTTGACGTGAATGCAGTGACCAGTGGACCGAGTCAATCTAGTTTGTGGCATCAACGACTTGGTCATATGAGTGAGAAACGCATGAAGATACTAGCAGAGAAATGTAAATTCCCAGACATGAAGAACGTAGAACTTGAAACCGGATTCTGCAAACCATGTGTGTTTGCTAAGAAGAAATATGTTATTTTTGTGAAGAAGATAAAGACACCTAAGACTGAAAAACTTGAACTTGTCCACATTGATGCGTTTGGACCAACTCCAGTGACATCATTAGGAGACTTTAGCTATTATGTTACCTTCATTAATGATGCGATGCGCAAGGTATGTGTTTAATTTCTCAAGAACAAGTATGATGTGTTTGATGTTCTCGAGAACAACTGCTTTCCATTATTGAAACATCAAACACATCATACTTGTTCTTGAGAAAATAAACTCATACCTTGTGCGTCGTATCATCAATGAAGGTAACATAATAGCTGGAGCCTCCTAATGATGTCATAGGAGTTGATCCAAACAAATCAGTGTGGACAAGTTCAAGTTTTTTAGCCTTAGGTGTCTCCCCGTCTTCACAAAAGTAACACGTTTCTTCTTACCAAGCACACATGGTTCACAGAATCCGCTTTCAATTTCTACTTTCTTCACGTCTGGGAATTTACCTTTCTTGCTTGCATTTTCATGCCTTTCTCACTCATGTGACCAAATTGTTGCCACAAACTGGATTGACTTGGTCCACTGGTTACTGCATTCACGTCACCTGCTGGTACCTCAACCATGTATAAAGTACTTTTCTTTTTCGCACGAGCAACTACCAAGTTTCCTTTGACGAATTTCCATTGTTTACCCCTGAACAACAAATCATAACTTTGGTCATCTAGCTACCAATAGAGATTAGCATCTTCCTCAACCTAGGAATTACCGTAACATCTTTTAGTGTCCATGTATTTTCTAGAGGAGTCTTTAGATCAATGTCTCCCATCTTAGTAATATTTAGAGTTTGATCATTAGCTAAACGAACCTTGCCAAAGGTTCCTGTTCTCAAATTCTTCATCTTCTTTGAGCTAATGGTAGCGTAAAAAGAAGCGCCAAAATCCATGACTCAGTAGTGTTCTCAACCGAACTGATAAGTGTATCATCATCTGTAGCAGCGTTAACCTCTTTCTTTTCTTTAGATGTTGATGGTTTAGGACATTAACTTCTGAAGTGCCCCCTGTTGTCAATAGCAGCTATAGCGACCGCCATAGCGCGCTGCGTGGCGCCAATCAATCGATATTTGTAAATAGCGACTACATAGCGGTATTTTTTATTTTTTTTATTTTTTTTATTTATTTTTTTTATTTGGTAAATATGAGATTTAGATGATTAGTAATCAAGTATTTTAGCTATTTTGGGGGTCTTTGCTTAGATTTCCTACTACTTTATTACTAAACATGCTTATCTATTGAATGTAAAACAATCTTACATATTATTCTACTTAATCGCTAAACACGAAATAGCGGTCGCTATTTACCGCTATTCGTTACGTAGCATATAGGTGGCTTGTCGCTATTTACCGCTATTCGCTATTGACAACTATGGAAGTGCCTGGTCTCCTTGCAATTCCATAAGTAATATCTTTTCTTGGTCTTGATTTACTTCTTTTCTTTGATTTCGATCGGCCCTTGCTACCACCTTTTTCATTCTTCCTTCCTCTGCCTTGAGTACTTAACAAGAAACTGGAAGACTCATCAATGCTCCTCCTTAAAATGTCCACACTCATAATCAGGTCATGAACTCTATCTAGTTTAAACTTAGTGTTTCTAGACGAACTACTAACTGCTGTAACAGTTCCTGACCAGCTTTCAGGTAACAAGGATAACAATAGTAAGGCTAGGACTTAATCATCGGGATCTAATATCAATAGACGCTAGGCGAGAAATAATAGAGTTAAAGTTGTTAATGTGAGTATTAACAGATCCACCTTCCTTCAATCTCGTGTTTACAAGTTCCCGAATTAGAAAGACCTTGTTGGCTGCGGACGACTTCTCATACATGTTAGACAGTGCATCCATGACGCCTTTAGCTGTTGTTTCCTTTAGAATGTTAAAGGTAACATTCTTTGACAACAAGAGTCTAATCACAGCAACGGTTTTCCTATCAAGTGTAGCCCAATCAACATCTTTGGTATTTTCAGGTTTATCACCCAACAGTGTTGCACTCAAATCTTTTTGAACAAGTCTTCGATCTGCATCTTCCACCATCCAAAATCGTCGCCATCAAACTTCTCGATTCTGGTTTTACCCTCATCAGCCATAATACCGGAGATCCTAGGATTTGGATAGGGAAAAGAAATCAATACCATACTACGACTCCGACCTTAAGAACTTATCGGTATTTCTAAATGATTTCTAAAACGAGTGATGAGATAACAATAGCAATAATAGTAGTAACAAAAGTAACTAAGCAGCAGAAATAATTTAACCAAACCAATAACTTGAAACTAATCAAACTGAACAAATACCCAAAAACAAAACCTGTTTGAAGGCTGTTCTTTGATCAGAAAAAGAACAGTAAACAGCACCAGCAGCACACAAATCAGAACAGAACAGCAGCCAGTTCACGGCAGCAGCACAGCCCCTTTGCGGTGGCTGTGATGGTGGAGGCTGGTGGTTTATCGGAATTCGGATGCAAACAGCAGCCCTACAGAAGGCTGTTGGCGGCGGCAGTAGACAGCAACAGTAATGCTGTTGTTCTCGGCAGAAAAAACACACACAATCACATGAGCACAAAGAACCAGGGTTTCTTTTTATTACTTTCAAGACAAAGATTACAAGTACAATATGTGGGTATTTATAATAAAAGACAAATTAAAACTTAGCATGAGGCAGATTAGGGTTAGGGCCGACTGTCCTTAACCCCTTTCTGCAGCTTGTCTATGGGCTGTTCCAGGGCCCGACCCAAGATGGATCGGAGCCCACAACACAACACCTCCAACCTGCAATTAGCAAGGCTGCTGATTGCCATCGATAACCACCAGCAACCACCATTACAGTCGCCGCAAAGGGGCTGTGCTGCTGCCGAGAACAGGCTGCTGTTCTGTTTTGTTTTTGTGCGCTGCTGCTATTGTTTTCTGCTCTGTTTCTGAACAAAGAACAGCCACAAAACAGGTTCTGTTTTTGGTATTCTGTTCAGTTTGATTAGTTTAAGTTATGGTTAGTTGGTTAAATTATTTCCGCTGCATAGTTACGTTTGTTACTACTATTATTGCTATCATTATCTCGTCACTCGTTTTAGAAATCAATTAGAAATATTGACAAGTTCTTAAGGCCCAAGCCGTATTATTGTATTGATTTTTGTGCCCTATCCGAATCATCGGGTCAGCCGCGTAATATCTAACACCCGAAACCTCACTATAAACTTTCGATTCTTCATTAATGTTACATATTTCCATTGAGAAAGTTGGGAAGCCAAAGCAACAAAGCATTTGGTATGCACTGCATAGTAAATTTTAACGTTTGAATATGCCTATTGTTGCTTATGTATTTTTTAAATAAGTTCGTAGTTGGGTCTAACTGGCTTTAGCTAATATGTGTACACCAGTTTAACCTTTTAAGTTTTATCTATACCTTCCATGCCGGCATGTTCTTATCAAATTATATTTCATTGTGAATGTCCGGTTCTTGTTTTCTGGAAAAAGTTTCTAATCATATGATATGCTAGATTTACATAATATGATATTTGTCGTTCATCTATTGGACCATCAACAAACTGAACATAGATGTTTTCTGGAGATCATTTCTAATAGGTTAGCTCTTTCAAGAACCATATATTCTATCTGTTTGTTTAAGCTCTAAATTTTCTTTCAATATTCAGACTGTCTAGAAAACTACCAACACATCATGGTTAAAGCATAGGCTTTCATCATATCCAAATGCCTCAAATGATTTTATGTTGAGCCTTCCTCATATACATCATAACATTATTGGGAAGTTGGTAATGGTGTAAGCATGTATAGTCTTATTTGCTAGAATTATGTAGTTTAAGTAGTGTTAAGTAAATTAGTTATATGAAACCTACATGAAATGTAATTTAATGAAGATATCTTAAATTAAAACGAAATGCACTAGTTAGGTCATTCGGTGATGGTGAAAACATAATTTTTCATTTTCATACCATACACTTCCACTTTGAATCCTTGTTTCTTTATTTGTAGTACATAGCAGCCAATGTGTGAATGTGATGGATTTTAGTTTTGACATTTTCTCTTTGAATATCTACCATTTTGCTTTTGCAGATAGGTCATTCAGCCTATCCTGATTCACCTTTGGGACCAGATGCTTATCATGAATATCAATCCTTACTTGTCCAAGATTATGAGGAACTCATGAAGAAAAACAATCTAAGCTCTACTACTATACACACACATAACACGGGGAATCTTGTTCCTGAAGATGAGGAGGGTTGGTTGCAGCTTACCCCCCGTGCAGAGGACGATACCCCTAAATCACCCTCCTTTTCAATAGGCCATACAGGACAGAAACTGATTGCTTATGTGCATCACTTCCCTTTGATTCTCTGCCCTTTCTCTCCAAAATTCTTTGTGTTACCATCTGAGGGGTCAATTTCTGAGGCATATTTATCAGCTGACCAAGAGGATTCCATTAGCTCTGGGTTACCTCCATTAAGTACTGGCACAATTCATGATGGTGAGGATGTACCACCTGGCGTTGCTCTTACAGCACAGTTACTTTATCATCTCACAACAAAGGTATGCATGCATTCAGTTATGTGTTGTCATAAATTCTACACATGCGTCTCTCTATCTTTATTGATGTGTTTTTGTTTCAATACTTGTAGATGGACCTGAAACTTGAAATATATTCGCTGGGTGATTTGTCAAAAACCATTGGGAAGCTTATCACAGACATGTCTAGTCTTTATGATGTTGGTCGGCGTAAACGATCTGCAGGGCTATTGCTTATTGACCGCACAGTTGACCTTCTTACCCCTTGTTGTCATGGAGATTCTCTTGTTGACCGGATCTTCTCATCTGTACCACGTAAAACCCGCACAATGGCAAAGGGTTCACAAACCCAACCTAACCTACTGCGTGCTCCACTTGATGTTCAGATACCACTGGCAGATGTTCTTAGAGAAGTCCCACCAAAGACAAATGTTCAGCTTTTTGAAGCTTTTTTACAGGGGTGGAATTCTTATAATTCAGCTACACAAATAAATTCATTAGTTAGTCTTGGTGAGGATTTTTCAGAAAATGAGCTGCTTAGTGGGTCCTTAGTCTCGACAGAAGGCTTTAATGGCACACCATATCTGGAATCTATGCTTGATAGAAGAACAAAAGACGGTACTATATTGATCAAGAAGTTGCTTCAAGAAACACTGCGTAAAGAAAAGATCTCTATGAATCCAAAAACAGATTTACAACCTATGATTAGAGCTCTTGCTAAAAGTCAATCATGTTTCATGCGAAACAAAGGAATTATACAGCTGGCAGCCGCCACCTCATATGCTATGAGTGAAAAATATCGTGCTAAATGGGATTCATTTATGAGTGCCGAGAAAATACTCAATATTAGCGCTGGAGACACAAGCCAAAACCTTTCTTCACAAATGTGTGATATTATTAACAAAAGTTGCTTCGGAGAATCTGAATCATCACAGGGGCTATTTTCAGTTGAAGATGCGTTGCTGTTAACAGTAACGGGATATATATTGGCAGGAGAGAATTTCCCGACTTCAGGTTCAGCTGGTCCTTTTTCTTGGCAAGAGGAACATTTTCTTAAAGAAGCTATCGTGGATGCAATTCTTGAAAATCCAAAGCTGGCGAAATATAAGTTTCTCCATGGTTTATTTCCTGATCTTGAAGCAAATTTGAAAAAAAAAAAAGATGGGGGAGTTACAGAAGAGCCCTCGAAGGCCATAGAAAGTGATGACGACGATCAGTGGGGAAATTGGGGTGAAGAAGAAGAAGATGCTGACAAGAATACAAGTAATGATAATGTCTACAGTGACATGCAATTGAAACTAGAGTTAAGGGATAGAGTTGATAATCTTTTTAAGTTCCTTCATAAATTAACAAACTTGAAGGGCAATAAAGGAATTAGAGACTTGACATTAAGCTTGGAAAATAGCATGGTGTCGATGACCCGTATTCTAGAAAGGATTACTGTATAAACTATTAACAAGAATACTAAACAAATACGATGTACCTGGTTTGGAATATCATTCATCTACCGTTGGTCGCCTCTTTAAAAGCGGGTTTGGAAGGTTTGGCTTGGGACAGGTATGCAAATGATCACACTTGATGCTTCTTCAATATCTTTACTTCCACATTTAATATAAATATTAAATATTCTTTTTGAATTGGGCAGGCAAAACCAAGTCTCTCTGATCAAAATGTTATACTAGTTTTCGTTGTGGGAGGCATGAATGGCATTGAGGTTCATACTTAACCACTCTTCTCTTCCGTCATTCCACTCTTATCTTCTGTCATTGTTTATTGTTGTATGCAAATATTACACCTGACAATCATGACATTTTACATAAATAAATGGGTAGATTTGGATAAGTTTTATAGCTAAATGGGTTGATTTGAGCAACTCAAATTATACAACGGGTTAAAACGGGTCACTCCTATAGGCTAGCTAACTTAGAATGGGCGCATAATGGGTCACTCCTATAAAACTAGCTAACTTAGAATGAGTTCAAGTTTGCCAACAGTATAATTCATTCGCCACCTCCACCATCACCACGTTGCTGGCGTAACCTCCACCATGACCACCATCTTCACTCACGTTGATACTTTTTTCTGTTTTCAACCCAAACTCAGTTTGATCCATTAGCTTATCCGACCTGCCCGTTTTGCTAGGTTGACAGATGTTGATGCCTATTTTTTATTTCTTTAGTTATCTTGTATCTGATAATATAAACCTGGTGTGTATTGAAGGTAATGGAAGCTCAGGAGGCATTATCTGAAAGTGGAAGAGGGGATATAGAAGTCATTCTTGGTGGAACAACTTTTTTAACTCCTGCAGACATGCTCGATTACTTTTAGGTGACCCTAGCTGCATTTGATCTACATAACAACACTTCGGTTTCTGTAAAATTAAAAAAATCCCGTACAGTTATATATATAAACATACGTTTCACATTTTCATAAGTGAATCGAATGATTTTACGCCTGCTCTCCCAACTTCTGGTCGTTAAAGTCTGTTGTAGCTTACTATGGAAACTAGTCATTTATATGACATTGGGTATCTGCTGGTGTATTTATTATTCAGGTACTATACAAAAGAACCTGGAAAGATATGAACATTGTGCAACTAACTCTGCATTATCGTTTTTAAATGAATGAAAAATAATAAAGAGAAAATAAAGGTTAGGCAATAAAAAGGGAAAAAAATCTGTTTCTAATAATAGAAAGTTATATATGTTATAATTTAACAATAATTATAACAAGATTATTCAAATAACTAAAGGAGTTTAAAAAAGATTGTAGAGAGAGATAAGAATAAATATATAACTCTTGAATTTATTAAAAATGATGTATTTTTCTCATTACCATAGAAATGGTATTATACTATACATGTATGTACGTTTTGATAAGTAACTATAATTTAGTAGTTAATTGGCAAATAATCTAACTCTTTAGGCTTTTAAAAATCATATTTAATAATTCATGATATTTCATAAATATAATTTTGAGTAAATTACTATTTGCATCTCTGATTTTTTTTCATTTTAACCATTTGTATCCCTGCAGTTTAAAAGTCTCGATTTGTCCCCTAACGTTTCCTTTTTGTATCCATTTGAGTCCTAACCCTAACGCCGTTAGATTAAACCGTTAGTTTTTAGTAAATTGTCAAAAATACCCTTGAACCCACTTTGTTAAAACCACCCTCACCCCAACCTTCCCCCACACCTCCACCCATCATTCTCTCTCTCATCTATCTCTCCTTCCGCCATCGCCACCACCATCGCCAGATCACAACCACCACGACCACCGTCGCTCGTCACGTAACCACCGACTTTAATCATTTCTCTCTCTCTCTCTCACGTTAGTACCCCATCATCGCCACCGCTACCACCGGACCACAACCACCACCACACCACTGTGTAACTACCCTTCACACGATCGTCGCTCTCTCTTTCCCTCTCTACTCTCTCCTCTCTCTCGCAGATCTGCATTTCACTTTTTGTCTTCTTCAAGAACACTAGCTTTCGCGTCGGGTTTCCCGATTGATTTTGATTTTGAATTCAAATTAGGGATTTCAATTTCAATATGCTCTGTTATCCCCAAATCCTTTAATGTTGTGTTTTCCATTTGGTTTCTCTTCCTACAACATAAAAAGAAAAGAATTACTAAGTTTAACAGAAGACCCAAAACCATATCCGGTTGCAATTCTAGCTATTGCTCCACGGAGAGCAAATCCGACCCTGTATAGATCGGGAAAACCCGGTAACTTTGATGGTATTTCACCTGTTAATGGTGTTTCAACTGTTAATTGGTGGCTGGTGGGAATGGTTAGCATGGTGGCTGGTGGGGGTTAGCGGTGATGGGCTGGTGGGTGTAGTTGGTGGTGATGGTGATGGTTCAAATGATGATGGTGAATGATGATAAGATAATTGTAAATAGAAATGGAAATTATAAAAATAATACAAAATATATGATTAAACGAAATGACAAAATTACCCTTGCAAAAGAAAAATAATGTGGGGTTTGTTAACAGACTTGACTAACACTGTTAGTCAATTTAACTCAAATGGTTACATAATAAAAACATTAGTGATGCAAACGGTTAAAATTATAAACTTTAGGTATGCAAATCAAGGCTTTGAAACTATAAGGATGCAAACGGTTAAAATGAAAAAAGGTCAGGGATGCAAATGATAATTTACTCTATAATTTTTCTGTTAATTTTCTGGTAATGGTGTGATTGGATGAAAATTAGGGTCATTGTATGGGTTGAACCTGACACGTATTTTAAAATTATGTCATGTAAATATGACATGAATGTTTGAGGTTAACATGGATGTGATCCATTTGATACAAAAGAAAAAGTATCGTTATTTGTTTTTCATATTAATGCTTAAAATTTATACAAAAAACACAAATATATATCAAATGGTTACTTTTAAATTATTGTGTTACGAACAGAAACTTTTGGATGAGATTAATATAAGAACAAATAGGATACTTGGCTCGATTCGAGAGGGCTAGTCTCCGATTACAAGAGTAACTTAGATAATTGTCTACTAGACAAGAACAAAATGCAAGAAAACAACAATATTTAAGCTAAGATTTGGTGGGAACAGTTAGAAGTTGCTGCACCACCTCCTGATTTCATGGATTGCCTTCACATGTTGAATTTCAAATGTTTTCCCTCCAATTAATCTCCCTCCAACCCATTTTCATCTATTCAGCACAGAATGGGTCTGCTCCGACCCAGTTGGACCCAACAATGGGTTCATATCATTACATCCTTCCCGAACAAACGACTTCTCCTCAAGTCGCATGAAAGACTTTCTCAAGGTAGACTTTTTCCAAATAGGTTCGAACATTAGGTGATGAAAGGTGGATGTGTTTTGGTTGTTTGGTGGCAGCCCTTGTAGTTTGAAATCTTGAACATCTATGGTAAAGATAAGGAACATCTTAGCTTGAACCGTGTTAGTTGTGGTGAGCCATTGGATGCCTAAGACTACATCAGCTCCTCCCAATGAGAATACATAAAAATTTTGAGTAATTTAAAGAGTCCCACTTTTGAAAAGGACATCCTTGCAAAGCCGATTACAATGGATGATGCCACCATTGTCTTGAACACCAGTTTCTCCTCTCTCCTTCTCATAATGACTGCCATTTTCGGTTAATTTCTTCGCCGCCCCCCAAACTTCATTTCCTGTGCCATCAACTTTGACAATTTCGTAAGCACCTATTCCATTATCCATTTCATCAGCACCCTCCACTCCATCAGCGGTTATGTTTTTTCTGTCAGCGATTCCGTCGCCAATTCCGGATCCCAGTTGCTGAAGAGGGTCATGTTTGGACCCCTGCACTTCCTCCTCCACCTTGTTCTTCAAATCCTTGTTTGTTTCTTCACTGTTACAACCATCCCCATTCATTTGAGCTTTGATTTCTTTAACATTGTCTTTCAAAGATGCAAGAACAATGTCTAATTGTGATGCAATGGCTGCTAGTTGATTTGCCAAATTCCGGGTTGTAGGCCTGAATGGGACCATTGTTAGGAACTGGAACTTTCTAATGAGATTAATATAAGAACAACCATGATAGTTGGTCCGATTCGAGAGGGCTAGGCTTCGATTACAAGAGTAACTTAGATAATTGTTTAGTAGACAAGAACAAAATGCAAGAAAATAACAATATTTAAGCTAAGATTTGGTGGGAACATTTAGGAGTTGCTGCACCACCTTTTGATTTCATGGACTACCCTCCACATGCTGAATTTCAAATGCTTTCCCTCCAATTAATCTCTCTCCAACCCGTTTCCATCTATTCAGCAAAGAATGGGTCTGCTCCAACCCAGTTGGACCCAGTAGTGGGTTCGTATCATATTGAAGTTCAATATTTAACGTTTTAATGTGGCATAAAATACCCAAGTATTTAAGTTACGACATAAAAACATTTTAGAAAAATATTTGACTCGTAAAGTTGTCAAGTCAAATCAAAACAATATGTAGTTAAAGGTATGCATGGCTTTGATCTGAATTTGTTCATTTGTTTCGTGTTTGATAGCAACATAACAATGATGAGTGCAAACACATATAGTGTTGCTACATGGGAGGACGTTGAACACAAGGTAGAAAGGGGATAACTGCAAAAATATTGCAAGGTTATGAGTGGTAGAAGATAGCGATGGTCATTGACTTTTAAAAATTATATGATCCTCATGAATTTGATTGTATCAAGTAACTAATATAATATAATATTAAAATATTTTTAGATTTGCAATGTAGGTAATGATGGGGTATCACCCAAAATACAATACAAATTGAAGGAACAAGAGGGAGACGTGCAACACAAAAAGTCTAAGCTGCGGGTCATATGGATAGCTCTTGAAGCCGCAACTCTAACCTGGGATACCAAAAGTTGTTACTGATGGAAAAACACCCCAAGCATTGAGGCGCTAGGAATGACAAAAAAACCACAACTTGTTGGGGTACTACCCATCTGTGACTCTAACCATCATTTCATAACAATTATAAGGACCGGCTCAAACCCAACTCATCATTTATATACTATAACTAAAAGTTATTGGAGACAAAATAGGGCACCTGATTAAGAGGCCACGATTGTGGCTAGCATCAAGAGGAATCTTTGGGACGTGACTCAACACAAGAAAAATAAGTAATGAGGTCCAATGCTTAAGGATTTTGAAGTAGTAACAAAAGGTAACTTAGTAGTAAAGGGAAATATTCAGTGGTTAGTAGAAAAATATGATCAGATCACAAAATAACAAGGAACATAACAACAAAGTATTCCTATAGACAATGACACCATAGATAAAAGGAAGGTAGTAGTAACAGAAGCAAAGTCAACTATATGAGACAACAAACATTGAAATCGTACAGAAACTCTTTGCACCAAATAGATAGATTTCTCTCATCAAGAATGGTTGACCACATGATACCTAGAGGAATCCTAGGGTTGCAGCTCGATATAAGAAAAAGGAATATTAAGGTCCAACACTTATGGATTTCGGAGTAGCAAACAAAAGGTAACTTAGTAGTTAAGGGAAATGCTCATTAGTTAGTAAAATAATATAGTCAAATCATAAAACAACAAGAAACAAAACAACAAAGTATTTTGATGGACAATGACACCATAGATAAAAGGAAGGTAGTAGTAACAAAGGCAAAATCAACTATAAAAGCAACAAGCATTGAAATCACATAGAAAAACTTTACACTAGATACACATAGAACTCTCTATCTAAGAAAGTTCAGTCCAGATGGTTGACCACATGATACCATGAATAAAATCATTATTTTGGAAGTCTGCCTTCCATATACACTATAAATACCATTTCAAAGCACAAGGTAAGGACACACTCTCACTCCTTAACTCTCTAACTCTCCATTCATTGAATTCCTTTACTTCCCCAACTAAGTATTCTTATTCTCACATAGAGAAATCCATTCTGCTTGTGGTAAGACTCATGGTAGCCAGATTAAACCTCAGTTTGAACCTATGTGGTAGCCACACTCCTGCACTGCTCTTCAATCTTAACCCCTGGTTAGGATTCATGTAGCAACAGATAGCTTTCCAATAACATAGTAGACATTAAGACATGCACTCAACAATGTTGAACCATGAAAAACAACTATCATTTCCCCATGCGTTACGACATGGCCTTTATAATGTTCAAAACAACTATTAATGCCCTAATATGTTGTGGCTTTATATAATAAAAACAAAACCATTAAAAAATTTAAATTCAAATGTTGATAATACATACATGCCTGAACTAGAAATTTGTTGAAAAAACTTAAAAAATTAAATTTGAATTAAACCAAAAAATTAAAGATTTTACAAAACTATAGAAGATAAAAAAGAAGTAAGATGGGGCTTAAAATCGAAGAGGCTTATTTAAATGTAGCAAGAGTGCATGAGAACAATCTGATCTAAGTAATTGCTATTTATTTCAAACAGAAGTTATTATCCTACTATTAATAAAGCAAGGTGAGGAATAGGAACTTATTTGTTTTTCTAGGTGTTGACTATGGCTCTTTTATGAGGTTTCATATTTGACCCTAACATGTTTCTTTTGTTGAGAGTAATTCAAAGGTTATTAAGGGTTATTTATGTTGGTTGTTTAATTTTGAATAAGTACTCCTGGTTTGTAGGAGTATACCGAGTCTTGTGTAGGGGTAGTTGAGATATTTTCCAGTTGCATGTTTACGTTGCTATACATAGCAGCTTTTCTATTGAATAAGAATCATCGATCATTTGGTATTCTTGCTATCACAATTAATATTGTGGTATCAGAGCCAGGTTGAGATCGGAGTGTGTGAGTTCACAATACCAAAAGAGAGTTATGTCATCTGCAAGCAACAATCAACCTATTCTCCCTGTGTTCAAGGGAGAAGGATACGAGTTCTGGAGCATCAGAGTTAAGACGGTTCTGCGATCACAAGAACTGTGGGATATGGTCTCTAGTGGATTTTCAGAAGATGATGATAATGATGAAAGATTACGGGAAAATCAGAAGAAAGATGCACGAGCCTTAGCCCTGATTCAAAAGGCCGTCCATGATAGTATCTTTTCTCGTATTGTTGCGGCATCAACAGCCAAGAATGCATGGAGCATCTTGCAGACGGAGTATCAAGGAGATTCAAAGTTAAAAACCGTGAAGTTGCAAGGTTTGAGAAGAGAATTTGAAACACTTCAGATGAAGGATGATGAAGCCATAGCCAACTTTTTGTCGAAGGTTATGCGTATAGTGAATCAGAAGCGCGCATATGGAGAAGATGTATCTGACCAGCAAGTGGTAGAGAAGGTGTTGAGTAGTCTTCTTAGAAAATGAGATCATGTGGTCACAACAATTGAAGAATCCAAGGATCTGTCAAAGCTTACATTCGATCAACTCATGGGTTCTCTTCAATCACATGAAGCAAGGGTTAAAAGAAGCGCTGATCATGTAGAAGAAGAACGAGCATTTCAAGCAAAAGAAGGAGACAACTCATTTGGTCGTGGTCGAGGTCGGTCTTCTGCACGAGGCAGCCATGGCAGAGGTAGAGGAAGATTTGGTGGTCGGGGGAAAAATGGAATTCAATGCTTTAATTGCAATCGGTTTGGTCATGTGTGATCTAAGTGTTGGTTTGAACCTCAAGCTAATGCTGTAGTTGATCAAGAAGATGATGAAGACGAATGCAGACTCTTCATGGCACATAGTTACGAGGAAGAAAGGGATGCCAGACTGTTTGTGACTACAACTAGTGATGATAGAAATACAAACGTGTGGTTTATAGATAGTGGATGCTCAAATCACATGACTGGGCATCGAACCATCTTTAAACACCTTGATGATAAAAAGAAAGTTGATGTGAGAATAGGAAATGGAAAAGGCATTCAAGTTGAGGTAAAAGGCGTTGTAAAACTTGTTACGGGAGATGGTAAACCAAAGGTGTTGCATGATGTGCAATATGCACCTAAATTGGGGTACAACATACTTAGTGTGGGCCAGTTGATGAAAGGTGGCTATAAAGTAGTATTTAATGAAGAGGCGTGTACTATTACCCATAAGTCAACTGGTAAAGTGATGTGTATGGTACCTATGGCAGCCAACAATACTTTTCCTTTTGATCTTGACAGAAAAGTAGATACTGTATTGGTAATGGATGAAAGTGACTCCTCACTGTGGCATAACAGGTATGGGCACCTGCATGAACAAGCTTTACAATAGTTAAGCAAGGAAAACATGGTGAATGGTCTCCCATCAATAGGAAACATTAACTAGTGTGAAGGTTGTATCTTTGGAAAGCAAACTAGGAGATCTTTCCCTACTCGCACATGGCGTACAACCTGTCCTCTCCAGTTGGTTCATGCTGATTTAGTCGGGCCCATGCAAACGATGTCAATGTGAGGTAATTATTATTTCTTTTTATTGACTGATGACTATTCTCGTATGAGCTGGGTATATTTCCTAAACAGGAAATCAGAAAGTCTTCATATGTTCAAGAAATCCAAGACAAAAGTTGAAAACGAAAGTGGATATCAAATCAAAGCTCTACGCACCGATCGTGGAGGAGAGTTTGTCGGGAAGTCGTTTAACGAATTTTGTGCAGAAAATGGAATACATCGCGATCTGACGGCTCCTTATACTCCAGAGCAGAACGAGATCACAGAGAGAAAGATTCGAACCGTAGTGGAAATGGCACGATGCATGCTTCAAGCTAAGAGTCTACCAAATTAGTACTGGGGTAAAGCTGTGTCAACAGCAGTCTATCTTTTGTCTTTATCTCCAATGTGTGCTATCCTAGGAAAGACTCCATATGAAATGTGGTTTGGAACCAAACCATCTGTTAGCCATTTAAAGGTATTGGTTGTATAGCCTATGTCCTTGTTCCCTCACAAGTAAGAAAGAAGTTGGATTCTAAATCGAAGAAGTGTATCTTTGTTGGGTACTCACCTAACTCTAAGGCCTATCGATTATTTGACCCTATTAAGAAGCAAGTTATAACAAGTATTGTTGGACCAAAAGAACCAATGAGCCAAGATCAGAAAACCTCTAAGTCCCACATGATATCACAACAACTGCTGAAGGCTTCATCAGCAGTTCGACAAGTGCTGAAGACTTCAACAGCTGAAGATCAAGTAGTGAAGACTTCAACAGCTGAAGACTAAAGTGCTGAAGCTCAACAGCTGAAGAACACAAGTGTTGAAGCTGAACAGCTGAAGAACACAAGTGCTGAAGCTGAACAGCTGAAGAACACAAGTGCTGAAGCTGAAGACCAAAGTACTGAAGTACAACAGCTGAAGAGTCTACAAGTGCTGAAGATCAACAACTGGTGTACAAAGTTTGAAGACAAAGACTGAAGTCATCAGCTAATGAAACGTCTGAAGTTCAAGTCTGAAGACCAAGTACTGAAGTTTCAGTAGTTTGTCACAACAGCTGAAGAGTACTTCTTCAGTAGTTGTGATATCAGTAGTTTTATGTTTTTACTTTCAGTAGTTTTGTAAAACGACTGAAGAGCTTGTTCTTCAGTCGTTGTAGTGTCAGTAGTTTTATGTTTTTCAGTAGTTGTAGTAACTGATAACACTTAGTATTTTTGTAAGAAGATGTCAGCTGTTTTGACATCTTCAGTAGTTGTGTTTCAGTGGAATAATTCTGTTAGATGTCACTATCAAGTGACATCAGCAAACGTCACATCTCTTATATAAGAGGTGTCGACCTAATTGTAAGTGTGACATTCGTTACCACGAAAGCGAATATTGAATGAAATATATCTGCAGAATTCTCTCTATCTATAACCGTTTTTGTTCTTCATTGAATATCTTTTCGTTCTTGTGAATTGGCTAATTCATTGTTATAATTCCGCTGCTATACTCTCTAATCAATCAAACGTAGATCACTGATCCTAACAAGTAGAGATGTAGTTTTTTGTGAACATGGAACATGGAGTGAAGCATCAATGAGTGATGATCAAGTTGATGGTCCTGCTTATGTGAAAAGACCTGTCTTCCCTAATGTAGAAGCTAGTAGCGATATAAGTGGGTCGGTTGGTGGCTCAAGTAGTTCGACAAACAACCAATCTTACAGTAATAACACTACTGATCCATCATCAGTAGGTCTAAATGAAGGAACAAGTCATGGTTCAACTAATGAAGTAAACACTGATGGGTCAGATTCGAATGAAAATGATTCAGCTCATCGAATGGCAGATCTTAATCATATCTATGACCCCACTACTCCAATTCTCGATTATGAAGCATGTCAATTGCACTTTCTGTTGTGGAGCCAAGTTCACATGAGGAAGTTGTCAAGGTGACTGAGTGGAAGAGTGTTATGGAAGCAGAAATTGCTACACTTGAACATCATAAAACTTAGAGCTTAGCTAGCCTACCACCTGGTAAGAAAGCTATCGGGCTTAAGTGGATTTTTAAGCTCAAGTTTCATGCATACGGGAGTATCCAGAAGCACAAGGCTCGTTTAGTTGCCATGGGATACGCACAACAAAGTGGAATTGACTGTAAAGAGACTTTTGCACTCGTTGCTCGATTTGAAAAAATCCGAATTTTTATGTCGTTAGCTACTCAAAAGGGATGGATGGCGTATCAGTTCGATGTTAAGACGACCTTTCTGAATGGTGTTCTCAATGAGGAAGTGTATGTTACACAACCTCGTGGGTTTGAGAAAGCAGGTGAAGAACGAAAGGTGTTTCGACTTCATAAAGCACTTTATGGTTAAAACAAGCACCTCGGTGTCACACCCCCGCTAAGAGCGGAAACACGGGGATGTAACGAGACGGGATCGTCATAACACATGGTAAGCGATAGATATGCAATATAATAAATGATGACATGCGTCTCATGACGACACCCGACAACTAGGGGACTTGTGTCGTGTTTAGTCAATATTCACGACAACATAGCCATAAGCATAAACATGTTAAATGATTCACATAAACCAAGATGATAACATTCTATGCAATTCCCACAACCCGGGAACAAGTTACAAAAGTATAATGTTGTTTAAAGCAAACTACAACAATGTTTTCCAAAAGACAATGTTTAGCCTCAAAATGCATCCTAGGGTCTCCACTAAGGCAGCACACCTAGATCTTCAATTAGCATGATCACCTAAAAAGATATGCTCAAATGGTCAACAAAATTATTGGTGAGCTCGCAGGTTTAAATATAAATAAGTATTGATGCTGTATAAATGTTGTTGCGGAATACCATGAATACAGTTATAAGTAAGCAAAATCACATGACATGAGCTTTACAACCAAACTAACGACGTACACAATGAATCTTATCGGAATATATTCACCCAAGACCCGATCCTGGCGACTGTTGGTACTAACTAGTATACCAAAAACGAGGGTGGGGGTGTCAACCCAGTAGTACTACCAATACCTATCCATCAGTTCGCACACTGGAATTAAATTGTTGTAAAGAAAGAACCACACAGCAGACCCAAGCATGTATCAGATAAGTACTCACAAAACAGTATCACGTTGATTCCAAATATGTAAATTCTATGTAAGTTGTACAGCATAGAAAACGGGTGAGCATACTTTTCCCCCATGTTTATAAATTATTTAAAAGTTGTATAAGCATAAAAAGGGGCCACGAAACTCACTTGTTAAGTGGTAAGTATGAATGATCAAAGTTTCCCAAGTGTAGTATGCAAAGAACGGTCAAACACCTATTGATAGTTATTGTTAAGCATTAATGATATATATGAAGCAAATAGTAATGTTCAGTCGGTTCGGGTTGTATCGGTTCGGTCGCGTGTAACACACACAACTGACACACGTATTGGATCTTATGTAGATCCAAGTACTAGAAACCGTTGCCATTGCCAGTAATATTGTGTATAAGATTCATTGTTATAAGAGAAGTATCTGTTAAATATTAGTAGTCATAAATGGTTGTTGATAATTTGTAAAACGTTAGGTTGATTTGATTTGGAAATAGTTTATGTGGCCTTGATAGCGTTGACTTTAATCTTTGTGGTCGAGCAATGACGTTTGTGTTGATGTTACCTTATCATCACACGACATTCAAGAAGGAAATTCAAACACACAACATCATCAATCACACGACAGGACCAGACGCTCGACTCAACACTCCATTCGTATGAATCAACCCTCAATCGTACGAATCAGCTTCATTCATACGATCACATCGAAACTTCCTAACTCAAAGGGTATCAAGTCTATATCGAAGGCATGGTCCTCTAATATCAATGAGCACTTTCTAATGATTTCATCAGCCTGAACAATCCTACCATTGGCTATTTCTACATATTAGCTCGTTTCTAGCCTACTAGGACTCAAATCAAGCAATTGCACAAACTCAAAAGATATAAAACTATTTTCTGCCCTAGTATCAAACAATATAGATGCGAAGTGATTATTGAGTAAGTGCGTACCGTGAAAACGTTCGGGTCCTGACGGGCATCGTTGGCTCCAATGACGAATGCACGTCCCCGAGCTGTATTCCCTTGATTTCCCGGGACTTGATTTCTAGCTATGGCCATCACCGGTTGTTGGTTGTTCCCTTGTGACCCGGCACCCGATTCAGTCTGGGGCACATGTTTCTGTAGTGATCAGGGCTTCCACACTCATAACACCCCTGGCATTCCCAGCGGGGTAACCGCATTGACCAGTGCCACCAGATTCGGTGCCGTTCTGCAGTCTTTTGCTAGATGCCCCAGGCGTCTACAGTTCTCCACACCCGGCACGGCATTGCTGGGGGATGATGGAAATTGCACCTACAACATTTGGAGTGCGGCCCAACATACTCTCTCCTGCCTTGTGTCACGGCCACAAAATTCCTGGTTGTCTTGGCCCTTTTATCAAATTCCCGGCACTCGACCGGCTCGTTTCCCCAACATCTTTTCTCTTCTCTGCTCCCCTTCCCAATACCCATGTTCACACCATCTCATCAGTTAGAGCGCCGGCCTTCAGAATTGCGCTCTAAATCTTAGGAGGAGCAGCTGCTGTTACCATTGCCCGGATTTGAGGCGCAAGTCCCCAAATATACCTCTCGATCCTCTTTGATTCTGGAGTGACCAGATGTGGAACCAATCTTGCCAACTCATGAAAACGATCAGTGTAGGCGGCGTGCCCAGTCCCCACCATAACATGATTCCAGAATTCATGCTCCAGTTTCTGCATCTCGTTGAGGGGGCAGTATTCCTCAGTGATTAAGGTTTTAAAATCATCCCATGACATCTGCATCGCTGATTCTCTTCCCCTAGCCTGTATCTGAGTGTTCCACCAAGTTAGTGCCTTGCCCTGTAGTGAGCATGTGGCATACTTGATTTTCTGGCTGTCAAGGCACTCGCTGATGTCAATTCCTGCTTCCATTTTCTCTAGCCATCTGGTCAAGGCTATAGCTCCACCCTTTCCATCAAATTCTTTCGGTTTGCAAGCCACAAACTCCTTGTACAAACACCCCCTTCTAGCATTAACAACCCCAGTCTCATTAACAACCCCAGATCATTACCGGCTGTACCACCATTCCCGGTCTCCAGGTTACTCTCGTTCCTAGTCGGGTTCCCATTATCCTTATGGTCGTTGCCACGATCCCCCTAGGGGTGGTGATTTTGAAGAGCATCGCTCATTTGGGCTATAATAGTCGGGATCGGTGCGGCCAACTGCTGAGCGATCAGAGCTGCCATGTCAGTGTTTCATGTTCCTTGATTATTGCTGGCAGGGCCATCATTTGTTCTTGGTGCTCTACCTCTGCCTCTGCCTCTGCCCCTTGGGGCTTCACTTCTGCCACTGTTGCTGTGGGTAACTCTTCGAGGCGGCATTTTCTAATCATAGAAGTAGTAAACACATCAACTTTAACCATTTCAAAGCATATTAACCATACTACTCATCAAAGTCCAACATTCCAAGTTAATATCACACTTGTGGTTACCACACATCACATACAAGTCATGTAATTCTCACACCATGAATCGATAATGTCCCAACAATAATCCATCATAATAGTTGCAACCCATGCATATAATCATGTTAGTCTAGCGAAGGTTATCTATCTCCTCCTCTTTTGAGGTTTCAGACATAACCTCCTTAGGGTAATTCTCAATGTCCAAGGTCAAGCGCAATAGCATGATCTGTGGAGATCTCTTCGGGTTTAATACCCGGGTTTGATAAACCAACTCGGCGCGCAGAGGGAAAGGTAGATCAATAGAAGCATCCCAAAAAGAGTAAGCACAAGGACTCTCTCATAGGGTGAAAATATTAGGAACCAGATAGATAAACGAATCAAGTAAAGAGGAACACATACACGAGATATAAAATGCACACAACCCTAGCATGCAAATCTACATGAAGGTTCCTAGGTTATAGTCTAGGTCAAGTCTCTCTAAAACCAATGGCTCTGATACCAGTCTGTCACACCCCCGCTAAGAGCGGAAACACGGGGATGTAACGAGAGGGGATCGTCATAACACATGGTAAGCGATAGAGATGCAATATAATAAATGATGACATGCGTCTCATGACGACACCCGACAACAAGGGGACTTGTGTCGTGTTTAGTCAATATTCACGACAACATAGCCATAAGCATAAACATGTTAAATGATTCACATAAACCAAGATGATAACATTGTATGCAATTCCCACAACCCGGGAACAAGTTACAAAAGTATAATGTTGTTTAAAGCAAACTACAACAATGTTTTCCAAAAGACAATGTTTAGCCTCAAAATGCATCCTAGGGTCTCTACTAAGGCTAACACCTAGATCTTTAATTAGCATGATCACCTAAAAAGATATGCTCAAATGGTCAACAAAATATTGGTGAGCTCGCAGGTTTAAATATAAATAAGTAATTGATGCTGTATAAATGTTGTTGCGGAATACCATGAATACAGTTATAAGTAAGCAAAATCACATGACATGAGCTTTACAACCAAACCTAACGACGTACACAATGAATCTTATCGGAATATATTCACCCAAGACCCGATCCTGGCGACTGTTGGTACTAACTAGTATACCAAAAACGAGGGTGGGGGTGTCAACCCAGTAGTACTACCAATACCTATCCATCAGTTCGCACACTGGAATTAAATGTTGTAAAGAAAGAACCACACAGCAGACCCAAGCATGTATCAGATAAGTACTCACAAAACAGTATCACGTTGATTCCAAATATGTAAATTCTATGTAAGTTGTACAGCATAGAAAACGGGTGAGCATACTTTTCCCCCATGTTTATAAATTATTTAAAAGTTGTATAAGCATAAAAAGGGGCCACGAAACTCACTTGTTAAGTGGTAAGTATGAATGATCAAAGTTTCCCAAGTGTAGTATGCAAAGAACGGTCAAACACCTATTGATAGTTATTGTTAAGCATTAATGATATATATGAAGCAAATAGTAATGTTCAGTCGGTTCGGGTTGTATCGGTTCGGTCGCGTGTAACACACACAAACTGACACACGTATTGGATCTTATGTAGATCCAAGTACTAGAAACCGTTGCCATTGCCAGTAATATTGTGTATAAGATTCATTGTTATAAGAGAAGTATCTGTTAAATATTAGTAGTCATAAATGGTTGTTGATAATTTGTAAAACGTTAGGTTGATTTGATTTGGAAATAGTTTATGTGGCCTTGATAGCGTTGACTTTAATCTTTGTGGTCGAGCAATGACGTTTGTGTTGATGTTACCTTATCATCACACGACATTCAAGAAGGAAATTCAAACACACAACATCATCAATCACACGACAGGACCAGACGCTCGACTCAACACTCCATTCGTATGAATCAACCTCAATCGTACGAATCAGCTTCATTCATACGATCACATCGAACTTCCTAACTCAAAGGGTATCAAGTCTATATCGAAGGCATGGTCCTCTAATATCAATGAGCACTTTCTAATGATTTCATCAGCCTGAACAATCCTACCATTGGCTATTTCTACATATTAGCTCGTTTCTAGCCTACTAGGACTCAAATCAAGCAATTGCACAAACTCAAAAGATATAAAACTATTTTCTGCCCTAGTATCAAACAATATAGATGCGAAGTGATTATTGAGTAAGTGCGTACCGTGAAAACGTTCGGGTCCTGACGGGCATCGTTGGCTCCAATGACGAATGCACGTCCCCGAGCTGTATTCCCTTGATTTCCCGGGACTTGATTTCTAGCTATGGCCATCACCGGTGTTGGTTGTTCCCTTGTTGACCCGGCACCCGATTCAGTCTGGGGCACATGTTTCTGTAGTGATCAGGGCTTCCACACTCATAACAGCCCCTGGCATTCCCAGCGGGGTTAACCGCATTGACCAGTGCCACCAGATTCGGTGCCGTTCTGCAGTCTTTTGCTAGATGCCCCAGGCGTCTACAGTTCTCCACACCCGGCACGGCATTGCTGGGGGATGATGGAAATTGCACCTACAACATTTGGAGTGCGGCCCAACATACTCTCTCCTGCCTTGTGTCACGGCCACAAAATTCCTGGTTGTCTTGGCCCTTTTATCAAATTCCCGGCACTCGACCGGCTCGTTTCCCCAACATCTTTTCTCTTCTCTGCTCCCCTTCCCAATACCCATGTTCACACCATCTCATCAGTTAGAGCGCCGGCCTTCAGAATTGCGCTCTAAATCTTAGGAGGAGCAGCTGCTGTTACCATTGCCCGGATTTGAGGCGCAAGTCCCCAAATATACCTCTCGATCCTCTTGATTCTGGAGTGACCAGATGTGGAACCAATCTTGCCAACTCATGAAAACGATCAGTGTAGGCGGCGTGCCCAGTCCCCACCATAACATGATTCCAGAATTCATGCTCCAGTTTCTGCATCTCGTTGAGGGGGCAGTATTCCTCAGTGATTAAGGTTTTAAAATCATCCCATGACATCTGCATCGCTGATTCTCTTCCCCTAGCCTGTATCTGAGTGTTCCACCAAGTTAGTGCCTTGCCCTGTAGTGAGCATGTGGCATACTTGATTTTCTGGCTGTCAAGGCACTCGCTGATGTCAATTCCTGCTTCCATTTTCTCTAGCCATCTGGTCAAGGCTATAGCTCCACCCTTTCCATCAAATTCTTTCGGTTTGCAAGCCACAAACTCCTTGTACAAACACCCCCTTCTAGCATTAACAACCCCAGTCTCATTAACAACCCCAGACTCATTACCGGCTGTACCACCATTCCCGGTCTCCAGGTTACTCTCGTTCCTAGTCGGGTTCCCATTATCCTTATGGTCGTTGCCACGATCCCCCTAGGGGTGGTGATTTTGAAGAGCATCGCTCATTTGGCTATAATAGTCGGGATCGGTGCGGCCAACTGCTGAGCGATCAGAGCTGCCATGTCAGTGTTTCATGTTCCTTGATTATTGCTGGCAGGGCCATCATTTGTTCTTGGTGCTCTACCTCTGCCTCTGCCTCTGCCCCTTGGGGCTTCACTTCTGCCACTGTTGCTGTGGGTAACTCTTCGAGGCGGCATTTTCTAATCATAGAAGTAGTAAACACATCAACTTTAACCATTTCAAAGCATATTAACCATACTACTCATCAAAGTCCAACATTCCAAGTTAATATCACACTTGTGGTTACCACACATCACATACAAGTCATGTAATTCTCACACCATGAATCGATAATGTCCCAACAATAATCCATCATAATAGTTGCAACCCATGCATATAATCATGTTAGTCTAGCGAAGGTTATCTATCTCCTCCTCTTTTGAGGTTTCAGACATAACCTCCTTAGGGTAATTCTCAATGTCCAAGGTCAAGCGCAATAGCATGATCTGTGGAGATCTCTTCGGGTTTAATACCCGGGTTTGATAAACCAACTCGGCGCGCAGAGGGAAAGGTAGATCCAATAGAAGCATCCCAAAAAGAGTAAGCACAAGGACTCTCTCATAGGGTGAAAATATTAGGAACCAGATAGATAAACGAATCAAGTAAAGAGGAACACATACACGAGATATAAAATGCACAAAACCTAGCATGCAAATCTACATGAAGGTTCCTAGGTATAGTCTAGGTCAAGTCTCTCTAAAACCAATGGCTCTGATACCAGTCTGTCACACCCCCGCTAAGAGCGGAAACACGGGGATGTAACGAGAGGGGATCGTCATAACACATGGTAAGCGATAGAGATGCAATATAATAAATGATGACATGCGTCTCATGACGACACCGACAACAAGGGGACTTGTGTCGTGTTTAGTCATATTCACGACAACATAGCCATAAGCATAAACATGTTAAATGATTCACATAAACCAAGATGATAACATTGTATGCAATTCCACAACCCGGGAACAAGTTACAAAAGTATAATGTTGTTTAAAGCAAACTACAACAATGTTTTCCAAAAGACAATGTTTAGCCTCAAAATGCATCCTAGGGTCTCTACTAAGGCTAACACCTAGATCTTTAATTAGCATGATCACCTAAAAAGATATGCTCAAATGGTCAACAAAATTATTGGTGAGCTCGCAGGTTTAAATATAAATAAGTAATTGATGCTGTATAAATGTTGTTGCGGAATACCATGAATACAGTTATAAGTAAGCAAAATCACATGACATGAGCTTTACAACCAAACCTAACGACGTACACAATGAATCTTATCGGAATATATTCACCCAAGGCCCGATCCTGGCGACTGTTGGTACTAACTAGTATACCAACAACGAGGGTGGGGGTGTCACCCAGTAGTACTACCAATACCTATCCATCAGTTCGCACACTGGAATTAAATTGTTGTAAAGAAAGAACCACACAGCAGACCCAAGCATGTATCAGATAAGTACTCACAAAACAGTATCACGTTGATTCCAAATATGTAAATTCTATGTAAGTTGTACAGCATAGAAAACGGGTGAGCATACTTTTCCCCCATGTTTGTAAATTATTTAAAAGTTGTATAAGCATAAAAAGGGGCCACGAAACTCACTTGTTAAGTGGTAAGTATGAATGATCAAAGTTTCCCAAGTGTAGTATGCAAAGAACGGTCAAACACCTATTGATAGTTATTGTTAAGCATTAATGATATATATGAAGCAAATAGTAATGTTCAGTCGGTTCGGGTTGTATCGGTTCGGTCGCGTGTAACACACACAAACTGACACACGTATTGGATCTTATGTAGATCCAAGTACTAGAAACCGTTGCCATTGCCAGTAATATTGTGTATAAGATTCATTGTTATAAGAGAAGTATCTGTTAAATAATAGCAGTCATAAATTGGTTGTTGATAATTTGTAAAACGTTAGGTTGATTTGATTTGGAAATAGTTTATGTGGCCTTGATAGCGTTGACTTTAATCTTTGTGGTCGAGCAATGACGTTTGTGTTGATGTTACCTTATCATCACACGACATTCAAGAAGGAAATTCAAACACACATCATCATCAATCACACGACAGGACCAGACGCTCGACTCAACACTCCATTCGTACGAATGAACCCTCAATCATACGAATCAGCTTCATTCATACGATTGAACCTTCATTCACATGACTGGCTTTCAGTCGTACCACACAACACCCAATCGCATGACTCAACCTCCATACGCACTAATGAACCTTCATTCGTACGAATCAGCTTCATTCGTACGACTGAACCTCCATTCGTGCGACTGACACTCAGTCGTGCGATACACGCACAATCACACACATCATTCATCCGCATTGACCTTATCGCACACCTCATTCATCCTCATTGACCCAATCTCATGCATCACTTATCCACATGACTCAATCGCACGCATGTACACAGTCGCACGACTCACCCAGTCGCACAGCTCAGTCGCATGATCGACCCAGTCGCCCAAACAGTAGAATCGCGACCGCAGAAGTGCAGAGCAGCTTTTGGCTGCTCCATGCATGGGTTTTACAAAACTAGGACTTCCAAAAACACCCAACAAACATACACGAACAAGAAGCACACGCAGAAAGACATCACACACACCCACGCGACCACATGTGCTTGGGTTGGACCCGAACACCCGAAACTCTAGAAGTGGACAATAGTAAAACGAGCAAGAAAGGGACAACCAAGGTCGTCTACCTGCAAGGATGGAGTAGACTAGGTTGTAGATGAAGTCTAGACGACGAAAACCAGACGAAACAGGACGGTTTTGGTGCAAAGAAGAAGATGAAAGTGAAGAAGAAGAATGAAGAAGAAGTGAAGAAGATGAAGAATGGAGAATGGTTGGGAATGGGGTATATATACCCAGCCCAAGTTTGCAAAATGTTAATTTTAGTCCCTGCACTTAGCCCCCGAGTTCCCAAAGTTTGTTTCGGTTGGAAACAACTTTAAAAGTGTTTGTTATGTTAATGTTAAAAATATATTTAATGATAATTGACACTTAAAAATAGTTTTATTAATGACAATAATTTAATATAAAATGATATATTTAGTGATAATGGTGATGAAATTCGTAAAAGTTTTAAGCATAGCACACGTTCACGAAGGAAACACAAGCACAAAGATAATAAAGCAAGTAGGATAACACACAAGGAGTTAATAAAGATGAGAAATGAACGATCAAAGAAAAGTTAACGGATAATCACGTTAATAGACGGACCTTGTGGTGACGGGTGTCACAGTATCCCCCAGTTGAGAGAATTTCATCCCGAAATTCAGCTGGAGTTAGGTCCAAGAGTGTCATCCTCGAATAGATGTGGATATCTAAGTTTCATCTGATCTTCCTGTTCCCATGTAAACTCTGGCCCACGTTTTGAATTCCATCTCACGCGAACGATTGGTATTCTACTGCGCTTCAATTGCTTGACCTTTCGATCCATGATCTCAATGGGTTCCTCAACAAAATGAAGCTTTTCGTCAATCTTGATGTCCTCAATTGGTACGTGAAGTGATTCGTCAGTCAAACACTTCTTGAGATTCGACACGTGGAAAGTATCATGTACGTTGCTGAGTTCTTGTGGTAACCTTAATCGATAAGCCACTGGACCGATTCTTTATGTAATCTCGAATGGTCCTACGTATCTTGGGGCTAACTTCCCTTTCTTTTCAAACCGAACAATTCCTTTCCAAGGAGAGACCTTGAGTAAAACGTGATCTCTAATGTTAAATTCTAAAGGCTTCCGACGGTTGTCGGCATAGCTCTTTTGGCGATCTCTAGCAGCTTTTAGCCTGTCTTTGATTTGGAAAATCTTGTCAGTTGTTTCTTGAATGATCTCTGGGCCTGTTAACTGACTTTCACCAATCTCGGCCCAACAAACGGGAGATCTATATTTTCTTCCATACAACGCTTTAAATGGAACACATCCAATGCTCGTATGGTAGCTGTTGTTGTAAGAGAACTCAATCAACGGTAAATGAGTGTCCCAAATACCACCAAAATCGATTACACATGCCCTCAACATGTCTTCCAACGTTTGTATAGTTCGTTCACTTTTAACCGTCTGTCTATGGGTGACAGGCTGTGCTCATATCTAATCGTGTGCCCATCGCTTTCTGTAGTGTCTGCCAAAATCGTGAAGTAAATCGGCTGTCACGAACAGATATGATCGACACCAGTACTTGTCACAACCTCTTTTGTGTACAATCTCACCAATTTATCCATTTTGTAGTCTTTTCGGATCGGCAAGAAATATGCTAGAGACTTGCTTAAAAGATTTGGCATGGAACAATGCAAAACAATTTCTACATCGATGAATGCAAATGAGAAGTTGCGGGCCGAAGATGGAGGAGCTGCTGCAGATGGTTACTTGTTTCGAAGTCTGGTTGGTGGGTTGATTTATCTCACTCACTCACGTCCTGATATTGCTTTTGCGGTTGGGGTGGTCTCACGATACATGCACAAGCCGTCTGTTTATCATATGGGTGCAGCTAGACGAATCTTAAGGTACATTACAAGAATGTTGAATATGGGATTGTGGTACAAGAAAAAAGATCAAGTTGTACTAGTTGGTTATACAGATAGTGATTGGGCGAGTTGTGTAGAAGATAGAAAAAGCACATCTGCAAATGTGTTCTCATTAGGAACTGCTGCTATTGCATGGGGTTCTAAGAAGCAAGAAATAGTTGCTTTATCGACCATAGAAGCCGAGTATGTAGCAGCAACTATAGCTGCATGTCAAGCAACTTGGATGAGGAAGATTCTAATTGAACTGGATCAAGAGCAAGAGGGGGCAACTCAAATTGGTGTGATAATAAGTGTGCAGTATTCTTATCCAAAAATCAGGCACAACATGGGCGCAGTAAACACATTGATACTAAATTTCACTTTATTCGAAATTTAGTAGAAGGACGACAGATTGAGTTGCAATCATGCTCTTCACAGGAGCAGGTCGTGGACATATTCACAAAGCCTCTTGGAACAGAACAATTTATTTACCTTAGGGGCAGACTTGGGTTGACAACTCTTTGAATTAAGAGGGGGTGTTGAGAGTAATTCAAAGGTTGTTGAGGGTTATTTGTGTTGGTTGTTTAATTTTGAATAAGTACTCCTGGTTTGTAGGAGTATACCGAGTCTTGTGTAGGGGTAGTTGAGATATTTTCTAGTTGCATGTTTACGTTGTAATCTCTGCTATATATAACAGCTTTTCTATTGAATAAGAATCATCGATCATTTGGTATTCTTGCTATCACAATTAACATCTTTTTCATAGTTTTCTTTGCACCAGGTTTAGGTGATTATAGAGTGGGTGGCCACCATGCACCATTCAAGTGGTGGTTGTCCAAGCGTCGATGGTTCTTACCATCGGCAAAGCTAGCCTCGGCTGCCACCCTGTACATCAATGCCATTACCAGTGGTTGATATTTCATTTTGCCATCGACGGCTATGGTAACCGTTGGCCTCCATCTTGTTGGTGATGTTATCGATGGTGACGGTGGTCATGGTGGTGGTGGGTGGAGATGGTGTCGATGTTAATTTCCACTCTACCTCCTATTTTAGGTTGAGGTGGGGCCGGCGGTGGTGGCACGACCACCTCTGTTGCCTCTCCCCTCATGATTTGTATGTTACCCTATTAGGGTTTTCTGGTCTGCTTGTTAATCGTCGTTGTGCCGTTCTCTGGTTGAGCACTCCGGTATTATGTACTGTGCAAGCCTATATACTCCTTGCACTTGTTAATGATGATGACCCATGCCTCATCTGAGGCTTCATGTTGGTGCTTCAGGGTTTAAAACGTGGTTTAAAACCCTAACCAATGTGTTTGACCTTGAATGCCTATTTTCTGGTTTATCTTTGGTCTATGAAGTTGGGTTTTTTTGGGTCGAATATCACAACCCGACCCCTGGTGTGCCCTTCAATTTGGTTTTATGTATTTGGTTCTATTATTGGGTGATTCATTATGTTGATGATGGTAAGATTACTGCACTTGAGAAATTGTTAGTGTTTTGGTTTTGGCCGGAGAAGGACGCACGACGCCTGTTGATCGTTACCGGACCTTTGATTCCATGTGTTCTATGTTCCGATTAACCTCTTATCTCTTTTGGTTTTAGTGTTTCTTACTCGGCCAGAGGCTTGATTTATCAATGCATGTAGGTTGATAATGATTATTTTGTATTTGCCTGAGATCTGTAGTTGACCCTGATTGTTTTGTATTACAAATCGTGATGCACCTCCGCCATTTGGTATGGCAACTTATGTTGTAGCCATGGCAGAGATCTTACCTCGGGTTAGATGATTCAATGGTCATTTAGCCCCCTTTATGGTGAAAGTTGTGTGCTTATCATTTCTATTTTTGCATGCCTATTAATTTCTTTAATAAGGAACATGTTATTGTTTTGTGTTTATGATGGGCTCAGTGATTGTGTTGTGGGTTTATTCTTGAAAAGTGTAAGGTGGTCATGTTAGAATGGTGATTGTGAGCCTGCGTTTATCCAAGCCCAGCTTCTGTGTTTGTTGTTGGTGCATTGCCTGATGTCATGGGAGGTTATGGTTGAAGACTAAATCAAACAATTTGGTTAAATTCCTTTTCGGGACTACACCATCTCAAATGTTAGTAGGAGATGCTGGTGAATATCTGTTATGTTTGTTGTTTTGGCGTGATAAAAAATTGTTTGCAGCTACAAGACATCTATGAGCCTTTTAAAACACACTGAAGAAATGTACGTGCGTGTTAGAATACACTTAGTTTTAATATAAAATAGGATTGTAGTGTTACATTTTTTTGTTTAATATATAGCATGATATATCTATGAAACAAAATAAAAAATAATTGTGATTAACTAAACATATTTCTAATAAATGATAATTTGATAATTTTTTTACAATTAAATAACATTTTAAACATATGATAAGACCATCATATTGAAGGATTTAGTGTTATTAGAACATCCATTAGTTATTAAGATCTCTTATCTCTTTTAAAAATATGTATATAAAAAGAAGAAGGGTATTTCTATAGATCAAAGTGAATATGTAAATAACGAAAGCATGAGACACTCATGCTATAAACCCTTACTATACCATGAAACCCAACTACATAATGTGGCATGTCATGTTAGAGCATAGTGTGCGTGTCCTCACCACCCTTATATACATCATAAACTTTTAAAATTATTAACTTTTATAAAACAAGGGTTTTCATTACATAAAAAAATATACACTGCTATAAAAACATCACCCCAACATCCATAAACATCGTATGGAGGACTGAAAAGGTAGAATAATATATCTATCGACTCGTATAGTTATACAAACCATATAACACGTCACAAGTGGATGGATAATAATACAGTGTTCATTTAAAAATCCAAAAGTAATACTAAAACAAATAGTAAATACATAAGAGGTCCATGTGGTTAGGTCTGTTTTTTACTTTTAGTTTCAAGGTTGAAATACTACAAGGTCGGTTCAAATGTTTGAAAAAGCATACCATAAATGGTCTTGTCATGGGCGTTATCTTTTTCTGTTAAGTGTTTATAAAATGACGAAAATATCCTTAGCTTTAAAAAAATTAGTTGGAAACAAATACGGACACGACCATCATCATCAACGTAAGTGCAACAAAAAGCTTCATCATCTTCACTGATAAAAGTGCTTTTGTGAGGTTTTGGTGGTGGCACAAGGGCGATACAACGGTGGACTTGTGGTAGTAGAGGTTTTGATAATGGTTTTTGTAATGGTTCAAGTGATTTAGGTTAGGTTAAGAAAGAAAAAAAAGAAAAAAGGGGCGTGGTGGTTCTCATATCTAATTTTCTTTTTATTATGACTTATCAATAATTTTAACGTATGGCATTTTAATCGTTTTGAAAAAGTTAACAGAAAAATTTAATGAATATCTATAATTGAATATATTTTTTGTTCCGTTCATACACACCTTTAAACCAACTTTGTAAAAATTAAAACCTATAGACGAAAAAAAAATACCAACCACAAGAACCTTTCATGAATTAACTCTAAAACAAACAACAAAAAAACACAATGTTTTATATCTTTATTTATTATACAAAGTGACCCATTATTAGTTTATTACACCACCATCACATCCTTTCTTTTCATTGAAATCACACTTTTGTCCGGTCAACAAACCAAGAATCTTTTCTGTTCCCGCGCCGGTAGACAACACAACATGACGCTGCTCCGTCAGACATACCGGAGACCCATTCACCTCTTCTTGTCTTCTTCTTCTTCTTCTTCTTTCTTCTTCTTCTTCTTCTTCTTCTTCTTCTTCTTCTTCTTCTTCTTCCATTTCAAGTCTTCTTCACCATCTCAACACACCACTTATAACATCCCAACATTAGGGCTCCAAATCCCCCATGGATCCACCTCCAGACCACTACAAAAACAGAGCCCGAACAGCACTCTTCGTGATAATGGCCTTTGCGTCCTTTACCCTCGCTCTATTGCTCCTTGCGTTTAGCTACTACTGCTATTTGCGCAACAAACTTTCCAATTTGTTGAAAACCCCAAAGGTCTGTGTAATCAGTAATGTACTGATGTATCACTTCGTTGATTTCCAAATAGATCTGCGTTTCTGAAACTTATACCCTTTTATGAACTATTAAAAGGTGTTTCTAAAATCTACCTTTAACCACGGATTCAGAGGTAGCCTTTTAATTAAGAGGCTATTGAACAGTCTCTTAACCTAATGATATGATTATTGATGAATGTTGTGAGGATGGATTGTTTTTCTTTTTTAAAAGATCTTTTTTTTTGTTTTATTTATTTCTGTGAAAGTGTTTGTTTTTTGTTTTTGTTTAGATGGGATTGGTCTGGTGATAAGGGGAATGATCAACGTAAGACTCAAATTGTTACTGAGAAAGGGCTTCAAGTGTTCACGTTCAAGCAGTTGCTTTCTGCAACTGGTGGGTTTGGGAAGACTAATGTGATGGGCAGGGTGGGTTTGGGTTGGTTTACAGGGGAGTGCTTCAGGATGGGAGAAAGATTGCTGTGAAGCTGATGGATCAGGGTGGGAAGCAGGGTGAAGAGGAGTTTAGAGTGGAGGTTGGTTTCTGTAGTCCTCTTAACTGTATCATGTAGTATTTGTACAATAAGAAAAAGAAGCACATGATCATCATATTGAAATATTTTCAGTTGTCCAAAACTAGAACTTGAAAGGAGCATGTTTTGTTTTGTTAATTTGTGCAGGTAGAAATGCTGAGTAGGTTGCGTTCACCATATTTACTTGCTTTGATTGGTTACTGCTCGGAGAGTCATCACAGGGTGTTGGTGTATGATTTTATGGCTAATGGTGGTCTTCAAGAGCATTTGTATCCAATTAGAGGTATGTACTTGCTATCCTAATATTCTTCACCTAGTGATAGAGGAAGTGACTGCCAGACTAAGTCTTGTTATTTTCCATTTATGCCAGTTTCTCAGATTCTATCTTAAATTTTCTTTAGATTTTGAAATTAATGGTTGAATGCTTGTTCTTGATGGCACCAAGAAAGTTGAGAAACTATGGATGGAGGAAACCACATTTTTTAAAGTTCAACCTATCAATGTTGATTTTGTTATGTGTCATAGTTTCAGTACCATACATTTTAAAAGTAAATTGTTACTTACGAGAACCAAAGGGCCTATGGCCTACTAGTACCAAGGTGTTTAAGTAAGGGGTGTCTCATCATGTGCTTAAAGTTTCAAGTTCCATGGTGGACGAAATTTGTAGATTTAGTAGTAGGATTAGAGGGTGTGTGAGCTAGCTGTCCTAAATAATGCTACTTACGAGCCCTAAAATGGAATTGTCTAATAGTAGCAGTCATATGATTCACTGCTTAATAACATATACTTTAGACTAAGCTTGAGACTTTGAGTTGCATCATAGGATGCTATCATGATCAGTACTAGCTCCCCACTATTTGGCTAAATAACTAATTAAGGTGTTCATCCATGAGCTTTGGGTACATAATTTCAAGGTCTTACATGCACTGCTGTATTCTCTGCTTAAAGTGATTGACCAGAGAAACCCATTGGTGTTATCTTCATGCTTTTTGGTCATGGATGGGAGCTTTTTGGTCATGGATGGGAGCTTTTTGGTCATGGATGGGAGCTTTTTGGTCAAATAAAGTAAGGTGCTGTTTGTTTTTTCTGCAGAAAACGTCTGCAGTCTGCGGATCACATCTGCAGACATCTGCAGCATAAGAGGTGGACCAAATGTCTGCAGTCTGTAAGAAAAAGACTGTTTGTTTTTAACATCTGCAGAATACTGAAATATTCTGTAATTAAACTAAATTTATTTTTTAAACTTTAAAAACAACTAATACATTAATATATAAATAAAAGTCATAGAAATACATTAAAATATAAATAAAAGTCATTCAAACACTACAATAATATTCATAAAACCATACGATTACATTTATAAATCGTTTATTCGACATTCTGCATTATCTGCTCAGCAATTTCATCTCTTAATTGACTCATATATTCTCGATCGGATGCGGTACCATGTTCTTCAATATCATTGTCTTCAGCATCAACGTGCATATCACAGTTTTCAAAGGACACATTGGGTTGATCGTATTGTGTAAAAAAGTCATCGCTAAGACCCTCTTTCCTTATAAAATTATGCAACGCGAAACATGCAACGGTAATGTTCCTTTGTGTAACCAACGGAAATGGTGCCATCCTCTTCAATATAGGGAACCGTGCTTTCAAAACACCAAACGAACGCTCAATAACGTTTCGTAGTTTTGCATGTGCATGGTTAAATTTTTCTTTATCGGTCAATGCACGATTCCTACGAAAATCTCCAAGCCAATACCTTACATTACGATATGGAGCCATAAATCCTCGTATGTGTGCATAAGCGGCATCACAAAGATAAATATTTATCTGTAAGGATATATAAATAATTAGGAAATTAAATTAAAATACCAAACATTTAAAAACAATTTATATACCTGATGGTGGTAATGGGAATGGAGCATTTGTATCTGATTATCCTCTGATAATATTCTGGAATCATGTGCTACCCCTTCCCAACCCGCCACAATGAATGTAAAAATCATGAAGTCACAAATTGCTAATACGTTTTGATAACACTCTCTTTTTCCCCTTCCTCTATATTAATCTTGTTTACTAGCAGGGACAACAACATGTATCAAAGTACCATCAAGTGCACCAACCGCTCCCTTAAAAATTCGCCGAAGTCTTTTGTTATGTCCCGGAATGTTTGGATTTGGATTGAAAAAAGTTGGTACTATCATATCTTTGGCAAGAAGCATCATTTTATCTAACACTTCATAAAAGAATTTATGAATTGTTTGTTTTGAGTGTTGAAATCTACGCTTTATAACCACATAACGTTGATTATGACCAATTATCATTAAAAACATAGCCATCTTCTCCTCAACCGATACATGTTTACTATCCTTTAACGAATAATTTATTCTAAAATGTGCACATAGTCGGACAAAGGATTCACGAGACATACGTAGCAATTCAATGCATTGTTTAGGATTTCCTTGCAATAACTCTAACGTGTATTTATGCCCTGTCATTTCTGAATCATTGTCTCGCATTTGTTTCAAACCTCTTCTTCAAAGAAAACGAACATACAAGTACATAAGAATTACTAGAAGTAATTTCTTATTATATTCATATGATCCTGTGTTAATAATAAAAAGGCAACCATTAAACATCAAAATGTCATCATAAACATTAACCATAAAACATAACAAAATGTCATCACCAACCAAGTACAACCATAAAACATAACAATGTCAACACCAACCAAAAACAACCATCAAAACATAACAATGTCATCACTAACCCAATACAACCATCAAAACATAAACAACGTCACGTGCACAATTATATTAGTTTCATACTTTTAGCAGTCATTGTAATCCAGCTTTTAATACTTCTGGAATTTCTGGCAGTGTCATCCACACCTCTCTCATGGATGATGACACTCCAAAAATATGAAAAGCAGCTAAAAATAAAGGATCTAACGGGTCTAACCCAACCAATTTTAACCTCACAGAACAGGCAAGTACTGTTGGTCCATCTTTTCCTTTAATCAAAAACTGAAGAGCCTTTTGCATATCAGATGCTAAATCATCAGATGTGATAGATGATTTCGAGGTTCTAGCCCTTTTGTTTGGAATAGGGTCGGGGGTCGGATCCTCGGTAGGCTCGGGGGTATCCTCTGGAATAGGCTCGGAATTGTGTTGTTCAAAATCAAAAGAGCCGGCATCATCTTCTATGTCATGAAGAATTGTATGTGTAATCATAAGTGGTTTGACACGTTGAGCAGAAGATGATCCAGCAACTGAAGTTGTTTGAGTTGAAGTCCACTTGCAATTTCTAGTGGTAGTATTACCATCAAATAATTCTGCACAAAGTTCTGGAAAAGGCAATGGAGTCGTTTTCAAAGATCCAGCCTTCGGATGCCCTTAAACCCAAAATATAAAATATTATAAGTATATATATAGATGTAGCCTTTAAATATATATATATATATATATATATATATATATAAGTATATATTTATATGTGAACATACCTTTTTAAATTCTTCCCACTCGTTTGTTAGGGAAAAAATATTTGTTTGAGGATTATATATATTTCCTGTTTTGTTTTTCAAATACACAAATCTGACGTACTTGGCTTTCAGATGTCATAGGCGTTCTTCATTTGTTTTTGATTCAATTCAAGGTCAAACTTTTCTTTAAGAATTTTTCCTAATCTATTCGAAGAGTCTTATTGCATACTCAAACCTTTCCTATCCACCTTATTTATTTCTTCAACGCAAGTTTCTAACAAACATTGAATTTGCTCGCTTGACCATTGATGTTTCTTGCCCATTTCTATTAAACAATAAAAACATAATCACTAACCTTAAAAACTATAACAACCAACTAACCATATACAACCATATACCAAACCATATACTAAACCATATACAAACCATATAGAAAGTAATCATACAAACCATATACCAACCAATTAAACCAATTCACTTCTCATACAAACCATAACAAACTAATCATACAATCATATACTAACCAACTAAACCAATTTATTTCTCATACAAACCATATACAAACTAATCATACAAACAAACTAATCATAAACACAAACTAATCATAAACACAACTAATCATACAAACAAACTAACCATATACAAACTAATCATAAAAACAAACTAATCATACAAACAAACTAATCATACAAACAAACTAATCATATACAAACTAATCATATAAACAAACTAATCATACAAACAAACTAACCATATACAAACAAAATAACCATATACAAACTAATCATAAACACAAACTAATCATACAAACAAACTAACCATATACAAACTAGTCATAAAAACAAACTAATCATACAAACAAACTAATCATATACAAACTAATCATATAAACAAACTAATCATACAAACAAACTAACCATATACAAACAAACTAATGATACAAACAACAAATAAAAAAAAATGTTACCTGCAGGTCGACGGTGAGGGGGCGAAGGGGAGGGGGCTTCGGGGGGGGCCGAAGGGGAGGGGGCTTCGGGGAGGGGGGCCGAAGGGGAGGGGGGCTGAAGGGGAGGGGGGCCGAAGGGGAGGGGGGCTGAAGGGGAGGGGGGCCGAAGGGGAGGGGGACTGAAGGCTAGGAGGGCCGAAGGGGGGAGGGCGACGGCGAGGCGGTGGCGTAGTGACGACGCGGGGCGGAGGAGCGGTGGCGACGGTGGGGGCCGGCCGAAGATGGGTGGGGAAAAATGGTTGTGAAGAGTGGGGGAGGTGGGGAAGATGGGTGGGAAAGATGGGTGGGGAAGATGGGTGGGGAAGATGGGTGGGGAAGATGGGTGGGGAATGAATGCAGATGTTAGGGCTTGGTTAAGGAAGAGAAGAGGTTAGAAGAGGTGTGAAGACATTGTTCCACCTCTTCTCCGTGCAGAGGTGAGGAAGACGTTTCATATAATGAAACGTCTTCCAGAAAACAAACAGTCTACGAAATAAAAACCTCTTCCCGCGCCTGCGAGCACGCAGATGAAGAGGTGGGGAAGAGGTTTTTTTAAAAAACAAACACCCCCTAAATGAAGTTGCTACTTATATACAGTGATGTCGTGATGTTATAGTTAGTGGTCTGAGTAAGATTAACCATAAAGATCTCCTGCACAAAAAACCTCATATGATGTTATGCTAGTGCATAAGACCATTGTTTGTTCAAATATGTTAATCTGGGGATAGTTTTGCATTAAATGCAGAATCTGAAAATCATGTGGCTTACTTCCATGTGTACACGTCAGTCACCCTATTTCTGTTCATTTTGTTTCGCAAGAGAAATAGAGAATATTGAGTAACATGAAATAACTGAATCCAAAAGTATATTAGAAACGGAACAGCAAAACTAGTTTAAAGGAATGATACATCATTCCCCTAATGTAGTCTGATCGTTTCCTAATTAATTAATTTTCTTGCTAAACTCACAATCACAAGTGTTCATTGGCATGACTAACTTAAGATCTAGCAATACTCTTACTTTTATATTATTGGTCCGATGAATGTAAAAATTCTTATTGATCACCCGGACATTAGCTGATATTGGCTTATGAAATTACATTTGAACACTTTGTTAATATTGGTGAACAAAGCATCACCTCTGATACGTTTCTAAGGGGATTGGGTCAGGTCCAGCCCTCCCAAATCCAGTTCGTGGGTCCTACGTGACCTGGTCAACAACGGTAGGCTGAGAGGACTTAGTGGGGGAAGTGGGGCAGTTACAAACGTAGTGTAGCCCCTCTTGTTCCAGTAGTATTAAATAGTTTGAGTTCTGGAATGTTTAGGCAGTCCAGTTATTTTGATTTTGTAGTGTTTGGTGTATTGGAGAGTGCCCCTCTCGAATTGGGCTATATTTTTCCTGTTTTCTTGTTTAATCAAGCAGGCCGACTTTAGGCTCTATCAACCTCCTTTGTCAACAATACTATAACTGCATATATATTTCATTATGTTGATGCATGTACTTGCAAGGCCAGCATGCATTGACTTTTGCCTGTGAAAATACTGTGTAACATGTGACAAAAGGTTGTTTACGCAACCGGGCGTGCAATGTGCACAGTTAATCTGCCAAGCCTTGCAAGACGCCTAGCACTTGAATTGGTTCCATTATATATTTCATTAAGGGCGAGTTGCCATTAAAGATGATTTAGAATACCAAATTTGGCTGATGTGGGGCATGTTTGTATTTTTAATTCTCTTAGGATTGGAAGATCCAGTTTGTAACATTTCGAGTAACATTTTTGCGTTGCCAAGTTATTGCCTACTTGGCAGTCCACAAAGGTGTTCGCTAATGTGCCATTTCACTATCTTTTGCTAGTCCACGTAGGCGTCCATATCATTTTTGCATATTCCTTTAAAAAGGTTAATCTCATTTACTTATGAATGCAAAAGAACTTGTTTTAATAGATACCATATATAAATCTAATAACTTGCAATCTTATAAGCTAAGATATCTTAAATATGAAAGTTGCATATAATTTACTGTGCATCCTACTGCCTTTTAAATTGTAAAGTAATACCTATTATTTTTTTATTACATATCTTTCTTTATAAGAAAGTCAATCTTTCATTAAACAGTTCTTATTATATAAAACCAATTGCAAGTTTTTCCAACTTTTTATTAATATTATATCTTTAATTGAAGCCTTCAGTTTCCAAACTTTGCAGTATTGATGCATTATTATTATTATTTTAATTAATATTGTAGTAATCACTATCAATCATTATATATTTTTAATTTTGTGTTGGTGATGAGGCTCTTTAATCTTGAAGGTGTTTAACAAATTTTCATTACCAACTATCATGACTAAGACTGCATTAGTTCACCACCATGGATGAGTGTAGACCACCTAAAAACCATATCAATTCTTAAAAAAACTAGCTTATCTACATAAACATAGGATATGCATATTTTATTCTAGTTTACATATTCTTGAATTTTTGTTGATATGTTCTTGGGGCCTTTGATCACCATCACGAATCACCCCACCTAACCGCTACACATCTATAACACTCAACCTAATCCTGTACAAGATTCAGATCATATTTAGATCGTAAAAGAAAAAGAAAACCTAGATCTAAATTGAAACTAATAAGAAAAATGGAAAAGATAGGATAAGGTAGAAGGAGGTGGTGTGTGATTGATGGTAGCCAGTTATGTTAGGAATTCAAGGCACATACAAACAATCAAACTACAGATTTGTAAATGATACTAGGATATAAAGTGGTTTGGTCACGGTGAGTGACCTCGGCCTCGGGCGGCAACTAGGGTTTCTCTTTCTTTACTTCAAGGAATTACATTTAGAGAGGTAGAGATACAATGTAGGGTTTTCTGCTTAGGGAACAAGAAACAAAACACTAGGTTTGTGTCTTCGACTTAAACAAACAAAAAGAAACATGCCCAAGGAATGGGCTTCCACAACTCGACAATCTCCCCCTTGTAGGATTGAATTTGATAAGAACTGAGAATTTGATTAATTGAAGTAAACAAAGAACAAGATATTAAAATACAAAAGACAACCTAAAAGCTAAATACGTGAATATAAACTCTAAACTCTTGTAAGTTTCCCCCCACTCCTCCACTTATTGAATTCTTGGATCCCCCCCCCCCCCACTTCCTAATTTCTTGCTCTTTTTACCCCCAGTCCCCCACTCAGCAGCAACTGGGTCAGATCTGACCCAGATTGACCCTGACCCAGCAGCAGGTTCATATCAAAATTCTGCAACATTATGATCTGTTAGGTGTGCAGGCTTAAGGGCAGCCGAGCCTATTTGCTACCCGATTTATTTAGGCAGTTGTCTAGTTTAACGTTTCTTGTTTCTTATTGTGTAACCCTATTTATGTATTATATATAGATGGGTAGGCCATTTCAGTACTTTGCATGTTTAAATTTTGCAATAGAGAATACAAGTGTCGAGTAGAATAAATCTATAAGTGATGGCTGTATATCCATCTCTTGTGCTTGAACTTGTGTTTATAGACTTATAGGATTAACACAAACGTTTCTTTGCCTTTAAAGTATTCTTGGTAGCTAAGCGTTCTTTATAGGTAAATTTTCTTGAGGTAAGCTTGCTTATAGCTAAGTCTACTCGGTGACTAAGGTTACATAATATCTGTATACTAAATAAACAAAATATTAATTGAGCAAACTAATTTCTAGTAACAGTCTTAGATGCATTAAAACTCTTCACATTATATTGAATTTTTATTATTTGGCAAAACATTGTAATCCTGATCTTTGATGTGATGCAAAATTTATTATCGTTTGAGGTTTAGAATTTAACAACCCTAACATATTCTCTTTTCTTATACTTTTAGATGAAATGGTAGCTTGTAACTTGTAAACTTAACTTTTGTCTAGAGCATTAAGCATGAGCACTATTTATCCTTGATGATGATGAATTTTTACTTCATAAATTCAGGTTCTAATCCGGTTCCTTCTAAATTGGATTGGAAATACGGTTGAGAATAGCTCTAGAAGCGGCAAAAGGTTTGGAGTACCTGCATGAACATGTTACGCCTCCTGTGATTCACAGAGATTTTAAGAGCAGCAACATCCTTTTGGACAATGGTTTTCATGCAAAAGTTTCTGATATCGGGTTGGCCAAGCTTGGATCATACAGAGCTGGTGGTCATGTTTCCACTCGAGTATTGGGCACCCAAGGATATGTTGCACCTGAGTAAGAACTAATACAGCAAACCCATCAATCATCATAAGGGTTTTGTTAAAGTTATAATCATGGATAATGCACAGCTGTGTAGTATGATTTTAGGCTTAGGATCTAGGCCCCAAAATTATTGGGCCCCTAATTTTATACACACACACACACACACACATAGTTTAATCTAGTTTGTTTAGCTCTAAAAATTATTCAGTGCTAATCGAGTCCCATTTTAACAAATTAATTTTGAGCCTAAAACTTTCATATATAAGTATTTGAATCGTACTTTAATGAACCTGTTTTTACTCACACTCGGGAAATTGTATATCGTGCTTATAACTGTAACATTTTAAAAAGGGTCCCAAATTTTAAATTTGCTTCGACTTCTAAAAACGGTTGAGTTGTCCCTGTCATTGATCCTCATTTTAAAGATTTTCGTTACCTATTGCTGAAGGTATGCTCTCACTGGCCACCTGACTACAAAATCAGACGTGTATAGTTATGGGGTTGTCCTTCTCGAGTTGCTCACTGGTAGAGTTCCTGTTGATATGAAAAGGTCTCCTGGAGAAGCTGTTCTTGTATCTTGGGTGAGCTCCTCATTTCATTCAGCATATAAACATGTCAAATTAAGTCTGGTTGACCCGCAGACACTTTTTTTTTGTCTTTCTAAGTATTTAATGTGCAACCGTTATAGTTATCTTATAAAACCGATTAAGGAGTGTATTTGTTAAATCTTCAGCCCATTTGACCCATCTGACCCGTTCTCCTATGGAGCTCTAAGCTGTGTTTATTTGTGGAACAGGCTCTGCCTCATCTGACAGATAGAGATAAAGTTATTGAAATTATGGATCCTGCACTAGAAGGTCAATATACTATGAAGGAAATTGTTCAGGTGGCGGCAATAGCAGCAATGTGTGTTCAGTCAGAGGCAGATTACAGGCCATTAATGGCTGACGTTGTTCAATCTCTAGTCCCACTGGTGAAGAATCAACGGCATTCTTCTAAGGCAAGCAGCTGTTCTAGCTTCAGCACTACTCAGTCTCCTAGGCTCTAAGTTGTTCTCACTTTGGTTTTCATATCCATTGTTTAGTCAATTTTAGGTGTGTAAAATGACCGATTTACCTGTTTCAAGTGGATATTAAACCAACTCCGGTGTACTTGCTTTTCTCTAGTTATTCAAAACTGCATTTTCATATTTGTATCATTTATCTAACAATAATCACATGCATTTTGTCTTTGTGACTAACAACTTTAAGAAGACTACTGCATCCTTTGGGTTTTGTTGCAAATTAGTCTTTGATACATGGTGCCAGTATGCATCACTCCAGAGAGATTTATAAATCTGGAGCTTTTAATTCTTAAGTTGGCGAGTTTAAATGTTGGTGTAAGAGCTGCTATAATTGATAAAAAGAGATTCTTCAAAAATTTTTTAGACCAAACGCTGTCGGTCCAACCCAAATGTGGATCAACCAAGCTTTCTCTAGAGTCTTTTTTGCCCTTTCAAGATTAGAGTCGTTTCACTTTTCTCAAAACCACACATAAACGTCTTTGCTACTTTAAAACACTGCTTTTAAGCGCGTATAGGAAAGTTGATGATTATGAACATACGAAAAAAGATTAAATTTAAACCCATAATGGAAAGGAAAACATGCTGGTAAGATCAAAAGGAAGATGCTTTCCTGATATGAGTTGATTTCCTTCTTCAAAAGATCTGATTATCTTGAATAACATCCACTAAGAAACATTCTTTCCATTTATATCTCTACCAGTGTCACTTTTTATAAATCTTTATAAAAAGACACTGGTTTATGCATTAGAAAGACTTACTTTTGCGTGATAATAAAGAACTCCTTAGCATGACTCGTTCACATTCTTTAGTATATTTGTTTCTTGAGTGACCACATACGGTCCTATTTGATCTTGACTTGATAAATGAAAGTACGCTCAACAAATTTACTCATACCTAACGCAGTCAAACTAGAGTTGGACCGTGTATTACCATACACGTTCTGTCCACTTCTTCATCTTGTTTGACTTAGTTTAGTTCTGTTTAAGGGAAACGAGACATTACGTCTTGTTTCACAACTTATCCTGATTGTTTATAATCAAAACAAGTTCTATTTATTAGCTTGATGCCTCTAATGAGAAACTACAACCCTTCTCTCTTCAAAACCGTTTTATATTTTGAAAGACATTTCCCCGATCTTATAGCAACGAGTATTACTTTCGACACGCAATGCACTTTAAGCAACCACATGAATGACAGCTTGTAGATTACATAAATAGTATGTTTCTATTATTTGAGCACAACAAGAAGAACACAACTACTATTAGAAGATTAAAGTAATGAAAATGAAATCACATCGTGGGTGGATGGTGTGATATGAACCTAATCTGAAACTGAGTGTCCATTTGCTAATGGATGAAGAAACTGAATTCCACCACAAAACCAACGTCATACAAAAGTGTATCTCATATCATTGAAGTTGGCGTCTATTTTTTAATTGTTTTATATCTAACTCATAAGTAGCTTTGTTGTGAATGAGATTTATTATGTTTGGTTATAAGTGTATAGCTTGTAGATTTTATGGGTGTAAAAACACACATAAGTACGTGTATCTTCCAGAAATTGGATATAAAAAAGCAACAAACCACGAGCATCTAAAATTAAAAATGTATTACGTAGCGGATCCAGAAAATATTCTTATAGAGTCACTATTTTTTCACACGCTTCAGTTTAATTTATAATAGTAGAACAAAATTAATAATAAACAAAACATCATCATCAGAATTTAAAAGACACATAATATTTCTTTGATATTTTGAGTTGAAGAAATCTTTAACATTACCTATTGTATATTTTGTTTAGATATTCAACCACGAATTGTTATTTCCTTTGATTTTATGTTCAAGACTTTAAAGTATTAGATACGAGAGTATTTTAAGTATTACCATTATTTGGGTATTTAGCAAGTATTAGGAATGGGCTTTACGAGCATTGGGTATTTAGTAAGAGCTAGGGCTGTTCACGAGTCGATCCTAACCGAGCGGACTTTTGCTCGTGCTTGACTCGTTCCAAACCGAACCAAGCCGATCGGCTCATTTACAACCGAGCGGAAAATCGAACGAGCATTTTTCGAGCGTTAAATTTTCGAGCGAGCGTCGAGCGAGCACAAACGAGCGGTGAACAATTTATACAACTTAATTATCTTGTGTGTCATACGATTTATCCTATAGCGAATAAGGTTTGATAACTTAAAAATCAACCACTTTTACATAAAATTTTCATGTATAACATTACGTTGTGGCTAACGATAAAACTAAGGCTATAGCCGATTAGACGGAGAACATATTGTAGAGAACTATAACGGTGAGAGTGGGAGATGATCGAAAAAATATATCTTAGTGACTTACGATTTCAATTTTATGTTTAATGTAGAATTTTTTATTAGGTTGACTGATCAACTATGCATAACTATAATTATATATTTGTATATATAGGTCAAATGTACTAGAGTACTATGTCTAAACTATATACACATATTAATTCAAGTCGAACCGAACCGAGCGGACCTTAGCTCGTGCTTGGCTCGTTTACAAATCGATCCGAGCCGATCGGCTCGTTTACAACCGAGCAAAAATTCGAACGAGCGTTTTTCGAGCAAATTCCGAACGAACGTCGAGCGGTTTGAACATCCCTAGTAAGAGCACACTTATTTAGTTATTTAATTAAATTAACTTGTGGACTTTTGAAAGTTTGATTTTATATATATTTTTTAAACTAATGGAGTCAATGCCCAAAAAACATTGTTGCCACTTGAAAGACTTGTATATTATTTTCATATGTGCAAGAAAATTCGCTGTATTCCGTTAACTCCGGTGAATACATACTAGGTCCGCCCGTGAGTTCAAATAAGAGTCCGCTACTAAAATGGTAAAAACAACGTCAAAATTATGTATCGGGTGAGTACACCATTTTCCACCAATTCATCCTCTTAAGGACAAAAGAAAAACTGTTTTTATTCTTATGAAAGAATTGTTCTTCGACTTCATTATCATTACCACCTAATAAAGTGCATTAGGTCTCCTTGATGGCATCTTAAGTATAATCTTCTGGTCTTTTAGTCCTTTTCTATTTCTAGTTTATTTTAAATAGAATGATGCTGAAGAAAACAAAAATACCAACTACAAAATACAATGTTTATTATAGATCAATGATACTTGCATGGTTAAAGGTACTTAGTGGATGCATATGCGTAGAAACATAATACAAGTTTAGGATATAATGATATTTTACGTGACAGTGGTATGCTCTACAAACTATATTGAATACATTTAATATTTATTAATTAAAGAAATGAACTTTTTGGACGTGGACATCTATTACTTATTTTTTAAATAATTGTTAATTAATGTAGCGAAACACCAAAAAATGGGTTTTTGTTAGTTGATGTATAAGTTTTACTTATTTCTTTAACTTGCAAATTTGAATAAAAACTATCATATACATTCAAAATTTAGCACCAAAATCTTTCGTCAATTCAAGAATGCGTAACGGTTGATTTATCTAAATGGGTATAATAATAAAATTATAATCAAGTTTTAATATTGTTCTAATAAAATCAAGTTTTTATTCTAATAAAGTTATAATAAAAACACTTATAAGTTTCATAAATTCTATTGAATGTTTTAAAGGAAAATACTTAGATAGAACGGATAACGAATTTAAAAAGTGTAAGCAAGAATCACAACCATCAATTTTTTGTAATCATTGGTTAAAATTAAATTATAGGGATATAGAGAAAAAGTTTGTTGGATGTTTATTTTATGATTAGCCATTTTCGTTTATTTTTTTTCAAGTTTCTTTGTTTTTTTACATGTTCACAACTTTTATATATGTTATTATTTTTTCTAAAAAAATACATAATAAAATAAACATTTTTTATTTTTAAAACGAGCATAATATCATTATATAAAAAGATAATAATTATTTATTTATTTTTTAGCTCATATGAAATTTGCTTATCATTGTGTATAATATAGTTCATTGTGTTATTTAGTTCATTGTGTTTTTTTGTTTGTTATGATGTTTACTTGAACACTATTATGTTTTAAAAAATGATAAATTCTAAAAAAACATAATAGTGAAATAATATTATTATGTAATTCTAGCATGTAAAAGACAATTATAAGTTAACAATCAATTAATATAATACATTAAAAAATAAGAAAGACATAACGATAAAATATCCTATAGTGTTTTTTGTTCGTAATTTTGTTATTCTAGTTTTGAAAAATAAATTGGTGAAACATCATCATTATGTACCTTTAATTGTTATAAGAGAACAACAACTTTCTACAATATATAAAAAATAACGAAAAAAATAATATGAAATAACTTAAAAGGTAAAACAAAATGACGAATACACACAAAAATGATGAAAAATATTTGACACGATAAACTAACATTTTATACAGTGACTTAACGTATTATACCCAATAACTTAATTTGTTTAACAAAATGACTAAAATATCATCAGTTTAAAAAAATAAATTAGCACATGTCAAACAAATAATTATTCTTAAGCTTTCTAGATTAAATATCTTTTTATTATAACTTTATCCTATTTTTTAAACGTTTAGATTTTTGAAACTAAGTGGTTTAATGAAATACACATGAAACTTAGAAATATTTTTTCAAGTTGACCTAAATAGGAAAATCATATTCTTTGTTATTGTTTAGTGAGTTTTCGTTTTACAACCATCTCCAAGTTTAGACTAAATTAATAAAAAAAAATTGTTAAATAATAATCAAGGGTCATATATATGTTATATGGTCATTAATTTAAACATAAGTTTTTCTAATAATATATTCTATAACCAAATACTAGTAGGTAACCGTGCGTTACGACAGAGTGAACGATTTACCAGTCTATACTTGTTATATTCATTTAATTTATCAATTGTTTTGTTTTATGGTTTAAATCTTGTATACGACTTATGATTATTATCATATGTTATAGTTAACATATTGTTACAAAACTAATTAGCATTAACAAGAAGAATGACTCAACTTTTAAGTAAACATAAATGTTGAACATGATTAAGTTAATAAATATTTTCAAAAAAATTCACATTTGACATAATATAAGTTGTTGCTTTGATATAACAATGAAAAGATTTATTATGACATCAAATATTAAATATAGATACATTAATAGAAAATCATGTGATACATTTATTTAAAGCAGAATTAGAGTATGATAGAAAAACTTATTCTAATATTAAAGATAAAGCTTGCAATCCTTTATATGTTATTTTAAAATTATTGCAATGTTACAATATTATCTAAAGAGATGTTTTATAGATAGTAATAAATAATAGATGATATAGATATAACTAAGTATTCAATAGAATAATACTTATTTATAAATTTATTATTATTACTATTACTATTATTATTATTATTATTATTATAATTATTATAACTATAATAATAATATAATAATATTATTATTATTATTATTATAATTATTATAACTATAATAATAATAATAATAATAATAATAATAATAATAATATAATAATAATAATTATTATTATTATTATTATTATTATTATTATTATTATATATCTAGTTAGTTATTCAAATAAGGTAATACTTGCTTATAAATTTATATGTTAGTTTAAAATATTAAAAATATATAATATTTAATATAGTAAATTAAATAATCTTACAATATTAAATAACACATTAATCAATGTATAATTACAAGAAGTTTATTAATAAGGGGTGAACTAAGAATGATTGCATTGAACACTCGTACCTAATGTTTAAAAAGTTGTATTAGGTGTTTTAATTTCTTTATAAAATTAGATGTGTATCCTTAGGTTTTGTTTTATATAATAATATAGTTGATATACGCGCTTCGGCAGAGTTTGATTTTAAATGTATATGTAAAAGTCATAATGATAGTTTTTGGGATTATCATAATTTTAGTGAGTTCAATAATATAAATGCTCGCATTCTCATTAATATCTACACATGCTTTAGTGATTCGTTATTATATTATCATGATACTATTATTGTACATATGATATTTAATAAGTTGTGAATATCAAGTAAAACAAATACATTAATTTTTTGAATAAAAACTATCACAAAATATAGAACATTGTATTAAATTGTTATTGTTAGATTGTTACAGATACAATAACATGATAAAAACACAGTATTAAATTTTAACACAATATTGTTATTGTTGTTGTAACCTTTTAATAAAAATAATCATTACTATTAATATTATTATATTTGTTAAACATATTAAATAATATGTCATTTGTTAAAAAATTTAGTTATTATAAATATGAGTTGTATACTTAATTATTTAAATAGTATTTAATAAATTTAAATGTTATTTTCAAGTATTACAAATAATATAATATTTAATGTATTGAATTAATTAATATTATATTATTAAATAATGTATTAATAACGTGTATTAAATAATGCATTAATTACAAGAGTTTATTAAATAGGGGTAAAAATAAAACTATGTATAGGGACACTTGTATTTTATGCTTAAAATATTGTATTAGGCATGTTATAATTTAAGTAAAATTACTATTTTATTTTGTTAAATGTATTATATATTAGTAAAAATAATACATTTTTATAACAATATTTAAATTGAAATGGTTTTGTTGTTGGAGGAAAATAGGGACGACATTAATGCAACATTGAAAATACTTGGTTACTAATACGTGCAATATTCTACTTCATGTCAAATTAAAATTTCTTAGGGTGGTGGGAGTTTGATCGGAAGATGACACCAACGAGCAATGGACGAAATCAAACTGTTGGAAACTAATCACTGGGTTTGTTTTAAACTATTCCAACTTTAAACTACATATACATATCAAATAACCTTTTATGTACATCCAAAACTTTCAGACTCTTTCCATCTCTCAGAAATTTACATTTACATACCCAATATATATAGGAATCCTCATCCTGCACCAAGAAAAATATTCATTTCATAATCCCACGCAACAAAGAAGAAAAACCATAAAAACCATTCACCCCGCGTAAACTGTCACAATGTTCGAATCATGACTCTCAACCCTTCACCTAGTATTTTCTGACTTATGACTGTGTATATTATCCACAATACGTGTACGAATAGTACATCCAAAAAAGCAACGTACCAGGGGCGTGTCAACCATCCTGGAGGCCCAAGGCGATTAAAAATTTGAAGCATTTTTACATATTCAAGGCTTGAGATTGACAACTAACAAGGTCATCAACTAATCAACCAATAAGGTAATTAACTAAAAAACTAATAAGATAATCTAAGTTTTGAATATCAATATTTCTTGAAATCTTGAAACATGTTGATTATCTAATCTTGCATATGTATACGAATCATATCATACGTATAAAGTCACTTTGAAACGATAATTATATAAGATTAAAAGTAAATAATATTTGTTTATCTTCAAAATATAATTATAAAGAATTTAAAACATCTTTAAGAAGGTATTTTAACAATAAATTCAAAAATCAATTTCACACTTTATTAGTGTTTCAATTTATTTTCGGTGATAAACTTGATTAGTTAAAGCATGTTTAAGTTTTAAGGAGAATTTTTAATCAAATTAATTTAAACAATGTTAGCTGAAGCTGTTGAACCAATAGAAACAAGCCATGTTAAACAAATACACATAAAAATTTAAGTAAAACTTATTACTAACTGGACTAGAATACATAAGACCTCAAGTTTGGAAGAAGAAACGTCTAACGAAATCATATATATTAAAATTTTTGTTTTACTATCTGAAATGATTATATACATGTATAATTAAGTTATAATATTGGAGGCCTTATAACTTCTAAATGCCTAAGGCTCGTGCCTATTAATTACACTTTAAAGACGTCCCTGAACGTACCCGCGTTACATAAGTTACACGTTACATAAGTTAGGGTAGGAAGGTAAATATTTACTTATGACACTATTTATTATATTTACAGATTGCACTTATATAATACTATCTTTTATACAAAATGGGATGATTAAATATAGATATAAAAAATGATGTGCTAATTATAACATCAAATTTTACGACCGACCAAACCGCACTTCCAATCAAGACGTGTTTACCTCAACAATTAAAGAGCACAATAAAATGCACTCAGGACAAAAGAACAAACAATACACCACATTTTCAGAGACTTATTATCTTTGTAACAATGTTAATATAAAGAGCACTTTCAAGAGCTTACTAGACCAAATCAAAAAGAAATAAGAAGTCGAGTGTATAACTATCATCATCACATGACGAGCTAGAGCTTACTAGACCAAATCAAAAAGAAATAAGAAGTCGAGTGTATAACTGTCATCATCACATGACGAGCTACTTAACATGCATGGTTTGCAATCTCAATACCTTCTTAGATGTAGACGCCGGGGATAGGACCAATGTTAGACATGATCGATACCGCCTTCGATCTAGAGGATGAATGTAAGGCCCCGTTCCCGGGACGCTTACAGCTGGTAAATCATTGCGCATAAAACATATAATTACATTGACTTCAAATAAGTATTGCAGCGGAAACATTCAAAAATGACATTTTATTTCATTATAAAGGCTTTTGCAAAACAATACATCGTTATCCAGTTACAAAAATATATGTTGCATTACATCACAAAAGCATTATAAAAATAGATGCCATCCCAAAAGAGCTGAATAGCCACCTCGTGCCATCCTCAGCAATCATTACCTGCCAACTGGAAACACATAAAAGTCAGCGTTGCTGAGTGAGTCCTAGTTTTATAATAAAACATACTTTATCTTTGTTAAAACCGTTCTTTACTTTCAGGCGATCATACACCATACATACACATAGATAATATTATTATTATCTTCATCATTCGTTCGTTATCTTTCATTCATTCATACATTCTTGCTTTCATTCATTTGTTCATTCATCATTACATCTTTTCTTTCCATCAACCATGAACTTTACCCTTCAGTTTTCTGTTACTGGACCTAAGCCTATCATAGACCTTCCATTACGATGCACAACACCTCCTGACCACAATACCTAAGGTAAAGTTCAGGTGTACCATTGTCATACGCTATGCCCTTCAGTCCTCATGGTACTGGACCTAAGCCTATCATAGACCTTCCATTATCGTGCACAACACCTCCTGGCCACAGTACCTAAGGCAAGCAACAATGGTTCCATACAAATGGTCAATCACAAAGAAAGACTCCGATGTGCATCCTCACGAGGTAGCGAACCCGCACACCATTGGGCTGACCCCTTACAAAGGGGCGTGTCCCGACATACAAGGCTTGCAAGACTTTCATTACTTTCATCATTCATTAATACATGCATTCATTCATCATGTTCCTCTTTTCATTATCTTTCACTTTACGTTACATAATACTTTCATTCATTAACATTCAACGTAAAGCCACGGGAAAGATAAACATACATCATAACAAGGAACATAACATACACAGTCAACATCATCATACATGACAACATCATACATACATAACATACATCATGCATAATCATACAACATCGTCATCATGCCCAACATAACCTCTAAGGCCACAACAGCCATCTTACTTGAATTTACGGGAAACTTCCACGTCAAAACTTACATCTGCACTTTCCCCCGAAAGTCAGTACATAAACTACATTTCCTCGGGTACACTAGCCCTACTTGGGCGTATGGGCACCTTTCAGTCGCATGGCCTACATGCGACTGAACATCATGCAAATGGACCAACGTGGATGAAAACCTATGCGAATGAACACCCATGCGAATGGACCTAATGCGGATGGACTCAATGCGGATGAGTCCCATGCGAATAGAACTAATGCGAATGAACACCTATGCGAATGGACCTAATGCGGATGGACTCAATGCAAATGAGTCCCATGAGAATGGAAATAATGCGAATGAACACTTTGTGCGGATGAAACTAATGCGGATGAGCACTTATGCGAATGGGCTCTCAGTCGTGCGAATGAACCCTCAATCGTGCGAATGAACCCTCAATTGTGCGAATGAACCCTCAATCGCACCCCAATCGGCCGTATGGCCTCCATTCGGTTGCCTAGCCCTAGCTGATGTAGAATGCAGTTCATCCCGAACCCAATCTGCCATTTTTGACCTCCAAGCTCATCCAAACCCATTTTAAGCCCAAATCAACCATCCTAAACCTTAAGAATGCATACCACAACACCATTCAAGCACGCACAAGCCCGGAAACAAACTCCAAACGCATCACACACAAACACATACAAATGGGTCAAACACACACACATACAAAAATGTGTTTTCAGATGTGTTCCAGGCCCAAAATCGACCAAAAACGTTTAAAAGAGGGGTCCTAAAACTCACACAAACCACACCAAGAAGTAGAGCTTCGTTCGGACCCGCTACACGATGATTTTGCTCACTTGAATCCGCTCGAACCAACCTTTTCTCTCTTTTCTCCCTTTCTTCTTCTCCTCTTTTTTCTTTGCTGAATTTTGGGTGTGGGGAGAGGGTAAGGGATGCCCTCTCCCTTCAAATACTTCAATTCACCCAACTTTCTCTTGTTAGCGAGTTTGGTCCCTCGACTTTGGACTTTATCTCTTTTTCTCCTTTCGTCGGCTTCAAAATAATAAATAACCGGGTGTTACAATGAACAAAAAGTTCGTGTGGAGTAGATGCGTTCACAACAAGAGGGGTTGAGGAGTTCACAAAAACAAGTTTATTTGGAGCTTTTATAAAATCACACAAGTACTTCCTGTCGGTATTGGAAGGGGTGTAATCGCGTAAATATGAAATAGCTTTTATAAAATCACATTGTATTATTATTTTTTTAAATTTTAATTATGATTCAATTAATTTGTATTTTTAGTTTTAATTAGGGTCATTAAAATTCTAATGAAATGATACTTGAAGTAAAAAATTACAACTAACCTTAGTAAATCCGTGTATTACACATGTTGAATAATTAAAATATTAAATATAGTGAAAATTTATTAATTATAAAGTGGTATTCTAAGGTAAGATATGATTAAAATTATGTACAAGTAATGGCTATAAGTAATAAAATAGTAATATAAATTTTTAAACTTTTGTTTTTAAAGTTCTTATTTTTCCAAAAAAATTAAAATTAAATATTTTGTTTCAAAACAAACCATTTAATAAAATGTCATCCTTTAAAATTTTTGTTATTATAACTCTAAATTTCAACTATTATTGGTTTTATAAAAAAATTAATTTTGTAAAACACCAATTTTGAAAAATATTTCATATTTTTAAAAATGTTGAAAATGTTGAATGCGTGAAATTTTTTTGTTTTATAAAAATTTGTTTGTTTAGGAATAACATTCATATATATATATATATATATATCTTTATTAATTTATTAAAAACTATTTATGTAACATTCGTGAAATTTCAATTAACTTTATAGCCCGATACTTAAAGCTTAAAAACTTTTGCTCTCGTGAAAACCTTAATTTTGTTACTTAGCTTTGAAATATTAGCTATCTTGCTTTAGTGTTTATTGAGAATTAGATCAAGTACGTAATTACATATTTAGAAAGTTCATGCATCAATACTATAGGTGATGATATATGACGATAGTAAATAATAATTCTTGATACATTATTTGTGCATGTGATCATACATGAAGTTACCACCCTTGCATGAATGTTTCGTCGTTAAACACAATTCTTAACATGTCAACATACTTAGTTAATGCAACACGACATCTATTAGTTTTCACAAACGAACTACGAACCTAATTTCAATGCTTTTAAATAAGCGAGATGGTTCTAGTAACTTGAAATTCTCACCGTCATTCTAAAATCCTAAATACACCTACTAAATCGTAACTTTCATAACTAACTTAATACGGGACTTACTTCATATTCATCCACTTATTTTAATGCAACTGATTTAATGATAACGATCATAATCAAATCACATATAATGGACTTTAAAAACCGAATACAACTAATAATTACATAGAAAACCATCAAGAATAAATCACCAAAGTCCATTAACACCAATTGACAAGTTCAAGAACTGGAACAAACCTTGATAACGTCCTATGATGCTCGATTTGTTGCTGTGAAAACACCCTAAGACACTCTTAAAATTCCAAATGTATAATGCTAGATACCAAGGAAAATTAACCTTAAAATAGTGGATAATAGAACATTAAAACATCACGTTATTGCTGGTTAAAAGGAGCTGCAATTGATCCTTTCTACTGCTCGATAGGGCTTCTGGATCATCATTAAATCATGAATAAATTCCCTAGTGGCTGCCAAAAAGGTCATACTTCAAGCAAAAAAATATTCAAAGATGCTTTGGGATCTCATGATGTGATTCTACACTAAACTCCTTATATACCCACATTATAACATATTATTCTCACACTAAACACCCTCAAATCCTGCTCAAAGACAACTCCAAGATGGCTACCTGTTGCTGTTGTTGTGATTGTGAGAAGGGGAAGAGCACAAGTGCACGATTTGGACCTCCGAGACGCGTTTCTTCTTGCACCGACACTTACCATCAGGTATGAACTTAAAATAACTTAAACTAAACCTTTTAAATTTCATATTAGTTTTTGATAAAGTTCCATGATAGTTTAGAAAACTGAGTTTCAGGAAGAACATGTAACTGAGCATAAGAAGGTTCTAAGATTACACTTACGTTACTGAACTTAAATCACCCTAAGCATACACTTAACCATGATTTGAAACATGAAATAGACACATTTCACACTTAGTGTTAGTGCCTTAACATGTATTATATTCATGCCCTAGTTAAAAACTTAGAACACATGAGAACAAGGCTGTGAAACCAAATCAAATGAGATGTTTCTTGAGTCTAGAGTTATTTTGAGGATGTTAGCTTTCAAACCCAATTGGTCTCGTATTTCCATGGAGATTTGGTCTCCTAAAAATGCAAACGAAAATAAAATGTCTAAAGTGACTTTTTTGGATAGAATGTTGACCCGATTTTACAAGGCCAAAAATTTTCAATACCTAATCAAAACACATGATTTCTGTGGAAAAAGTTATCTTTATGTCTTAGCTTTTCAACGTATATACGCACACCTATTAATAAGTAGTTTTGAACCTCAACCGTCCAAGATATGAACAACTGTCTAGAATGTGCTAAAGTGAACATGGTAAGGAAAAAATGATTTTTAAATGGGTTGTTAGGTGGTATTTGAGCCTGATTTTCACATGTACATTTTCTTAGGAGTTATAGTTGGTCATTATATAGTTCTTATAATTTATCTAGATGTCTTTATGCAAGTTATAAGTAGACACATAGCAATAGAAACTATTGGTAATAACCTAGATCCTAGTAAATTGGAATCTCTCACTCTCATAAGTCATAATGCATGCACATTACTAATATAAGTCCAAATAATCTCTAACGTACCATATTACTTGACAAAACTTATGAATACATTTATGATTTAATCTAAAAGACGATTCAGACGTTAACTTACCGAATTATGGACGAATCACTACGTACATATATATACATACACACACACACTCATATATATACACACACATATATATACATATATATATATATGTATATATATACATATATATACATATATTTGAGGAAGTGTTCGGCTGGCAAAAGTCTACATGTCCAGTTGGATGACATCCAGATCACGAGTCCTTACACTTTGTTGAGAAGCCTGTTGAGGTCATGGATCGCATCATGAAGAAGACTAGAACCAATACCACCCCAATCGTCAAGGTCATTGGGAGAATAAACGTGGACATGAGTTTACTTGGGAACGCGAGGATCATATGAAGAAGAAGTACGCGCACTTGTTCGTTTAGTTTTATTCTTAATTTTGGGATGAAATTCTTAAAAGTTGGGGAGACCGTAACCTTTCGTATTTTCGTTAAATAAAAGTTAACGTCGTCATGTTCTTGTAAGGACCATTTATGTCATTTATGAAACTATATGGTTATTTGTGATTGTTTCTTTTTATTCTAAAATAATTCATTAATTTGAGAGTTAATAATTTGTTTTACTAAAATAAACATAATAAACATAATAAACATAATAATAATAATAATAATAATTTTAATAATAATAATAAAAATAATATTAATAATAAATATAGAATAAAAGTAATAATAAAAATAATAAGTTGTAAAGTCGCTGGATCGATAGACATCCAAGCGTATTCTTGACGGAAGGAATCAAAACCAAAACCAAAAGACAAACAATAACACGAACTATAATAAAATGATTTCATTGATAAAACCTAATGATTACAAGCTTGTTACAACATAAGAATCACGGCTCTTGGCAAGGGGAGATCGAGCATGATCTCCCCTCTCATCCGGCAGCACTTAGGCCCCCGGGCACAATCCTTAATCTCTCTACACAATGAAACTAGTATTTATAGGCCTCGACCCAAATCAGATGCGACTGGGCCCATTCGGGCGATTGGACCACGCGTATGGTTCAATCATACGACTGGACCATGCGTATGGTTCAATCGTACGACTGGACCATACTTATGGTTCAGTCTTATAAATGTCCCAATCGCATCCCTAAGTCGCACAACTGGTCCATTAGCATGGCTCAGTCGTACGACTGAGTCTCATTCACATATGCTCCTGCGAATGATCCAGTTTCATGTGTTTACAAAATATCAGGTGTATTACATTAAGCCAAGACTATTTGTTAAGTGACGGACACACTATATATGACAATATATGCTCCAACATAAGTTATAAAAGTTAAGTAATTAATAAACTAGAAAAATGTTTGAAACTTAAAGTTTAAATAAGTTTAGGGGGCATTTATGTCAACTTGGAAACTTTAAATAAAAGTTTAATACATAAAATGACAACCCTTAAAACTATAGGGACCAATAGTGTAAAATAATTAAAACCCAACCCCCACCCTCTTTCTCTCCCCCCGCAAAGCCGACCATTCTCCAGCCGAACGCCGGTGACCCCTCCAAACCACCGTAACTCCCGAAATTTAAGTTCTAATTGATGCTAATCATTGTCTGAAACCATTCGAACACTTGATGTGCTTAATTTTGAATTAAATTGGACGTTTGAACTCGTAACCGATCACCATTATCTTTTGAAGGTTCTTATGGAGTAATCATCTTCATAGCCGATCTGCCTGAAAGACTGGTTGGCAATAAACTTTGGGAAGGACAAGTCACCTTGTATATCATCCAACCTAAGCTGAGTGTTAATGGAGACTGGAGTGATGTAGATTGTCCTCCCCTGCACTGTGGCAAACAATTCCTTCTCCCCATCCGTAGTAACCTCTTGGCAAGTCCTCCAAAATTCCAATAGTTGATCTTCATATATGGTGAGAAAGATGAAGTAGTTGGATAGAGTCAAGAATCAACAAACCTTTGAGAAACTAAGATCTTTCTCAAAGTTCAATAAAACAACCTGATTATGTTGCCTATGCAAATGCATGGAAAAATGTGGTTGGTTTCTAGGATAGCTTTGTGGTGAAGAAAGGTAAGAACAAAGGTGGTTTGTGGGTGAATCTAGGTTAGCGAATTTTGCAGATGAAGAGAAAAGTGAAGAGGAGTAACTGTTAAGTGTGTGTGTATATATATATATATATGAAATGGATTTGAGACAAAGTTAATGTAAAATGATAAACTTTGAAATCCGGATGTTGGTCCCACCTCTGAAAAAGTGTCCAAAAAGGTAGTTTTCTTGGAAGTCAAAGGTTATCCGAAGACAAGTTAATGTATTCTGAGAGAAAATATGTCTAAAATTTCAAAAATTCCAAGGAATATCATTTGAAAAGTTTTATTACAAGATAAACTAGGCTTATGTAGGTGATAATATAGACAACATAAGACACATATATTTTTTTTTGAAATAGTCTTGGGTTAACTTTAAGAAAACCTACTCAAAGTTAATCATCGTAATAGCTGATACAAGATATATAAATCTGTATTTATTAAAAGCCTTTGTTAACAAATAAGCATATTATTTATTTGTGTTAATTTTGACTAGTTTTATTAATCTCTTTTTAAAATTATCCCTAATTAAATATTACCTAATATTGATATGCTTTGTCCTTAAGTGTTGCATAGGATTCCTTATGATAGAGATAACACTATTGTTGTCTATGCGAATTGAAGTCTTCTTGAAGTTAATCCATAATCTAACACTAAATCCAAAGTAGTTGAGCAGAGCAACAAGCAACAACAATGTATTCAACTTTAGTAGTTGATGTAGACACATTGGATTGTGTTTTGCATTGCCATGAGACTATCCTTCCACAAAAGACTAACATCCCCCAGATTTAGACTTTGTAGTCATATTGCAGCCACCATAGTTATTATCTGTATAGGCATACAGATTAAAGTTAGAATTCTTTGGATACCAAAGGCCTAGTTTAGGAGCACGTTTGAGATATCTAAGAATCCTCTTGACAATAACTAGGTGTGCCATCTTGGGGTTGGATTGATATCTTACACATATACATGTAGCAAACATAATTTCAAGTGTACTGGCTATAAGGTACATAGAGACCCATGATAGCTCTATAGAGGTATTCATCTACACACTCCCCCTCAAGATCAAGTCCAAGGAAGTGGTTTCTTGCTATGGGTTTCTTTGCAATCTTACCTTCCATCATGTCAAATCTTGTAAGTATGTCTCGTACATATCTTGAATGACTTATGAAGATGTCGTTGTCAACATGCTTAACTTGAATTCCTAGAAAGAAATGAGTTCCCCTATGTCACCCATTTTAAAAATATTCTACATCAGCTTCTTAAAGTCTTTTCAGAGATTTGGATTCGTTGACCCAAAGATAATACCATCTACATAAACTCGAACCAGGAGTGCCACCTAATCATGAGATTGAGTTCTAGATTGACTTGATACTAGGTGCCCAACCTATAGTTAAGGCACCGTATCGGTTGGCTCCGACAGAGATGTAGGAGTTGATGGAGCAACTACAGGAGTTGCTAGATAAGGAGTTCATTAGACCGAGTATCTCTCCTTCGGGTGGTCCGGTCTTATTCGTGAAGAAGAAAAACGGTAGTATGAGAATGTGTATAGACTACTGTGAGCTGAACAAGCTGACTATAAGGAATCGGTACCCCTTATCAAGGATTGACGACTTGTTTGATAAGCTCCAGGGTGCAAGTTGGTTCTCGAGGATAGACCTTCGATCTGGTTACCATCAGCTGAAGGTTAAGGAACAAGATGTTCCTAAAACTACTTTTCATACACGTTATGGACACTACGAGTTTCTCGTTATGTCTTTTGGTTTGACCAACGCGCCAATTGCTTTTATGGACCTAATGAATTGAGTGTGTCGGCCGATGTTAGATAAATTAGCGATTGTGTTTATTGATGATATCCTGATTTATTCAAAGAGCGAGAAGGAGCATGCCGATTACATTCGAGAAGTGTTGGAGACCTTGAGAAGGGAGAAACTGTATGCAAGTTCTTCAAGTGCGTGTTCTGGTTACGTGAGGTTTAGTTTTTGGGACACGTGGTGATTCCCGAGGGGATTATGGTAGACCTGACAAAGGTGGAAGCGGTGATGCAATAGAAGTCTCCAAAGACACCATCTGAGATTCGTAGTTTCTTGGGTTTAGCGGGCTATTACATAAGATTCATTCAAGACTTCTCTAAGATAGCTTCTCCATTGACTAAGTTGACCCGTAATGATGTAAAGTTTGTATGGGGTCAAGCTCAAGAGAAGGCATTTGAGGAGTTAAAGGCAAGATTGACTCAAGCTCCTGTCTTGTCATTACCCGATGGAAGCGAAGATTTGGTGGTTTATTCAGATGCTTCCTACTCGGGGTGGATGTGTGTTGTTGCAAAGGGGAAAGGTTATAACCTACGCATCCTGACAGTTGAAAGTTCATGAGGTTAATTATCCTACTCATGACTTAGAGCTAACAGCTGTGGTCTTTGCGTTAAAGATATGGAGGCACTACCTCTACGGGACAAAGTGCACCATATTCACTAACCACAAGATCTCGAAGTACTTCTTTGAGCAGAAAGATTTGAACATGAGGCAAAAGAGATGGTTGAAACTCATAAAAGACTATGATTGCGAGATCCATTACCATCCGGGCAAAGCCAATGTGGTGGTGGATGCCCTTAGCCGAAAGGAGAGACCAGAGCCGATTCGGGTGAAAGTTTACCAGTTGATCATGACCTTCGAGGTGATGAAGCAAGTCAAGGAGTTTCATGATGAGGCATTGAAAGAAGATCATCTTAACTCTGAAAGAATGAGAGGTCTGGTTACGGAATTGGTTGAAAACACACTCGGTGTTACGACCGGATGCGGACGAATGTGGATTCCACGTTTTGGGGATTTACGCGGAAAGATTATGGATGAAGCTCATAAGACTCGATACTCCATTCATCCCGGTGCTACAAAGATGTGTCAAGACATGAAGAAATATTATTGGTGGCCGGGTATGAAGTGTGACGTAGTGGAGTACGTGAGTAAGTGCCTTACTTGCTTACAAGTAAATACAGAGCATCAAAAGCCGTACGGGAAGATCCAACCTTTGGATATACCCGAGTGGAAGTGGGAGCACATCACCATGGATTTTATTACGAAGCTACCGCGTACCGCACGAGGGTATGATGCTATATGGGTGATAGTTGATCGTTTGACGAAGAGTGCTCACTTCCTACCGATTCACGAGACATATTCATCCAAGAGGTTGGCGGATCTTTTCATCAAGGAGATTGTAACTCGTCATGGTGTGCCAGTGTCTATTGTGTTTGATCGTGACACCCGGTTTACATCTAAATTTTAGAATAAATTCCACGATGCTATGGGGATGAGGTTACATATTAGCATGACTTATCATCCTCAGACAGATGGTCAGTCAGAAAGGACCATTCAGACATTGGAAGATATGCTTCGGGCATGTGTCATTGATTTTGGAAGAGTTGGGATGACCACTTACCGTTAGCTGAGTTCTCATAATACAACAATTATCATACCAGCATTGGTATGCCCCCTTATGAGATGTTATACGGTAGGAGATGTAGAATACCCGTGTGTGGGGTGATATTGACCATAAAGAGTTAGGGAGCGTCGAAGTGTCGAGGCTACGATTGAGAAGCTGGGAAGGATCAGGCCTTTATGAAGGCAGCTAAAGATAGGCAAAAGTCGTATGCTGATAAACGATGCAGACCGATTGAGTTCCAGGTGGGCGATAGAGTTATGTTGAAGGTCTCACCTTGGAAGGGTATCATTCGGTTCAGAAAGTGGGGCAAGTTGAGCCCAAGTACATAGACCTTTTTGAATTGTGGCTCGAGTAGGAGAGGTGGCCTATAAATTGGAGTTACCAGATGGGTTAAGTGGAATTCACTCAACATTCCATGTATCTCATTTGAGAAAGTGTTTAGTAGATGAAGATATGGTTGTACCACTAGAGGATATGGAGGTAGATGAACAGCTCAAATATGTGGAGCAACTGGTGGCGATCATTATTGTAAATAGAAGATGTTAAGGAATAAAGTGGTTTCTCTTGTGCGTGTATAGTGGAAGCACATGAAGGGATCTGAGTCTATGTGGGAGACTGAAGAGAAGTTGAGACAACATTACCCATGATTGTTTGAGGAATAACAGGTTTCGGGGACGAAACCTATATAAGGAGGGTGGACTTGTAACACTCAGTTATTTTTAGAAAACTCAAACAAAAGAATAAAGTGAAAAAAAGGAAGAAAAGATATATTACCTAAGTTAAGTGGTAGAAACTATAAAAAGGACAAAGGTCTTCAAAAGTTTATGATAAAGGTGGCATGGCCGCCCATCACCCTCTCTTCACACATATCTTCGGATATTTTTAGAGAGAGAAAGAAAGAGAGCAGGAAGCATTTGGGTTTTTGAAGAACAGGAAGAAGAAGTTCAAATTCAAGGTAAGAATTCATGGTTTTAAGATGTTCTTAACTGGCCTTAGCCTCGGTTACATGCTTATGTGTGTTGGTTTGTTTGGTCGTGTGTGTTTTGGTGGGTTTCTAGGCGGTTGAACTCAATTGCAAATGAGTTTGGAAGAAGTCATACCTAAGAGGCTACAAAGGTGAGTTCTAGAACCCCATTTTTACTCGTTTTAAACTGCTTTGGGCTGGAAATGCATGTATGAACGTTTTATAAAGATGGGTTTTATACCCGTATGCTTTATGTGTGTATGTTGCGGGTGGGGTTTGATTTTTGGGCTATGTATGTGTATGATGATGTTTTGATTATGTTTCTAAGGCTTAGAATGTATGATTTAAGCTTAGAACATGATAGGTGATGATTGAGGACTGAATTATGATGTTTAAGTGTGATATAGACTGCCTATGCGCCCAACTGAAATTAACTGCCTAAGTGTCCCATGCGCCCAAAACCTCATGCGCTCAAATAGTACCCATGCGCCTAGAAATAGGCTAAAATTGACTTAGTGTTCAAACACCCAGATAGCTCATGCGCCCAGGCACTCATGCGCCTGCATAGTGTCCATGCGCCTAGAATTGCCCAGAATGGACTAAGTGTTGCTCATGCGCCCCAATAGTGCTGATGCGCCTGAAAGTTGTCCATGCGCCTAAGTGTTCCCCATGCGCCTGAAAGGCCATGCACCTGCATAGTTCCCATGCGCCTAAAGACTTAGAATATTTTTTTCATTTTTGGGGAAAAAATGAAATATAGGCTTTGACTTGGGATGTTCCCGGGGGTAAAGTAAGTTGGCTTTTGATGATGTATGGGCTATGTTATAGCATGTATGATGACCGTTATGTCATGTGTGATGATGCCTTGTATAGTGATGTTTTGTATGGTTATGTTATGTTCCATTATGTATGTTTATATTCCCGTGGCTTTATGTGTTATAGTTGTAAAAGAAATGATAAAGTATTATGTAACGTAAAGTGGAAGATAGTAAAAAGAGAACATATAATAGAGGCATGCATTAATGAAGAGAAGTAAGAAAGGCTTGCAAGCAAAATGTCGAGGTGCACAACTCTAAAATTCGTAAGCTCAACTTGTGTGGTTTAGCTAACCCATAAGATACATGCAGGGTGCAGTCTTTGTGACTGACCATGATATAGTACATGTTTATAGTGGATACTCACCCCGGTGCTGGTGCCAGGCTATGTGCGTTATAGAAGTCATTTATGATCTTCAATCCAAGACCAGCTTTGTGCATACGTTTAGGGTGTAGTTACAGTTGGGATCTTTGCGCTTTCCCCGGTGCTGGTGCCAGGCTATGTGCGTTATGGAAGTCATTTGTGATCTTCGGCCTAGTACCCGCTTTGTGCATACGTTTGGGGTATAGCTGATGACACTAATCCGGAAAGAGATAAAGAGATTGTCAGGATCAGTGATCACAAGTTTGATGTAATGGAGCGTTGCACAGCGGAATGAGACAAGAATTAGACAAATTGTAGCAAGAATTTGATACTCGTATGCATTAAGAACAAATACGGTTATAACGAGAGAATATATTTCTATAACAAGGAATGTTTCAATAATATCGAATATTTCTGATCAAATCATTCATTTATTACAATAGGTTGACACTCCTTATATAGAGTGCAATCGCTGCTGTTATCACGGGAAAGTGACAACTGGCAGATCTATTACAAAAATAACCAACTCTTAACAAACTACTGAAATGTTCACAACTACTGTGAACATATCAGAGTGTTAAGTACAAAATAAGAAACTACTGATAAGAAACTACTGAAACTACAACGACTGAAGAACAAGCTCTTCAGTCATTTTACAAAACTACTGATAATATAAAACTACTGATGAGCACAACAACTGAAGAAGTATTCTTCAGCTGTTGTGTCAAACTACTGAAAAGATAAAACATAAAACTACTGAAAGGTAAACCGTCACAACTACTGAAGAAGACCTCTTCAGCTGTTGTGACAACGTCTGATACTTTGGTCTTCAGCACTTGTGTCTTCAGACTTTGTCTTCAGCACTTGTCTTCAGACTTTGTCTTCAGCACTTGTGTCTTCAGACTTTGTCTTTAGCACTTGTCTTCAGACTGTGTCTTCAGCACTTGGTCTTCAGACTTTGTCTTCAGCACTTGTCTTCAGACTGTGTCTCAGCACTTGTGTCTTCAGACTTTGTCTTCAGCACTTGTGTCTTCAGACTTTGTAATTAGCTATTGTCTTCAGCTGTTGTGGTCTTCAGTAGTTGTTGTGACGTCTGTGGGACTTAAAGGTTTTTCTGATCCGGCTCATTGGTTCTTTTGGTCCAACAAACTCCCCCTGAACCAATGCAGCCAAACCTTTAACTTTATTGAGGTCCCACTTATTATTGGCGGAATGGTTGGTCTTTTTCCTTCTTGATCAGTTGAGAAGATGACCCATATAAGCACTGGCCTGGAAATGATTCTTTGATGATTTGGTTGGCAATGTATGGATGGGAGCTCTGTATTAGAATTGGACACTGAGCTGTTCCCCCATCCATGAGACTCACTTCCCATGTATAAGCCTGTAGGATTCTCTGGTGTATGCTCTGAGAAACATATTTGTTCTTCCATGGTCAGGTTCTCTCGCTTCACCATCAAACAATCCTTCACGCCCATACAGCTCTGAGATGTACTTGGCCTGTTTACCATTTTTGAGCTCAACTGTTGTAATCTGTCTGTATGCAAACTCATCAGGAGTCCCTTCAAGTAACAGACTGAGCTCATTTTGTTTGAAGTTCTCAAGCCTCTTGTAGACTAACCCCTTTTTAATAATTCTGTTCTCTAACATCTTTTGGGGTGGTTGTTTAGTCTCATAAGCCTTCTTGAAATCTTCTACAATCTCCTAGGGTGATACTACAAGGACCACTGTGATCTCTTCATCTACGATCCTTTTTACTTGGCCTTTGTATCTCGAAGGAATGTCTTTCTTTACAATCCTGTGAGCCCCCTAGGATCAGGCCATACTCTCACCTTTTCCTTCTGATATTGAAATGTGTTGGCAAGGGTGTACAACCTCAGAGCTTCTTCTTCATACTTATTATTGATGACGAAGCAGCATAAGTTTTGTCGATGCTTTTCAACATTTCATCATCATGAAGCCTTTGCTGCTGTTCTTCTTCAATATTTACTCTCACACTTCCATCTGTGAGGTGGAGTGTGGGCAGGGTTTGGCTTTAGCCAATGTTAGGACTGCAGACAGAGGCAGCCTATCTTCTTCCACATCATCCTCTTCTTCTTCTTCTTCTAGCCTCACACCCTTCTCTTCTTCTTCTTAGGTGCATCATCGGCTGTTGGTTTAGAGGGTAAGGGAGTTGGTTTTGTGGGTTGTGATTGTGGTTGTTTTGGAGAGGGAATGTTACAGGCTGAGTTAGCATTTTGGAGGTGAGTGTTGCTTTTGAGTATTTGGCTAGCTCAGTCCTGCTCCCTGCTCCTGCTTCATTCAAAGCTTCGACTACTAACCCCTGTGTATGCCTCAAACGAACAGATCTTGGAGGTTATGGCCAAGATGCTGTCCCTGGTCCATGATTTTACTTCGATCAATGATCTCCCAAGGTATTTGCTAATAAATCTGATCATGATCTCAAGTCTCTCTCTATCCATAGTGTGTGTGCTGACCCATCTTTGTTGGATCTCTTCGATCTCTAATCTTCTTATTTTAGAATCCAGCTTTTCAGTGTCGAAACCTTGCCTAAACAACTGATCAATGATATTGTCCATTGATCTGCTGTGTTCAGCATCAGCCTCTTTAACCATTTCGTTCAAGTTCTTCTCTTTCTCAGCACTCTTCTTTTTCTTGTATGTGCCATGAAAATCGTTTTGACTTTCATGTACTTTTTCAATTTCAGCTCCCTTCTCAATCACATTCTCCTCTCTTTTTCGGCTCATACACACAATCCTTCTCTTTTTCCACCTCTTTATCCTTCTCTTTCTCTCTCCCTTCTCATCCTCTTTCTTTTGCATTCACTGCTGACTCTCCCCTTTTTGGGTGCATTGGTTGCAAGGGAATGAGTAGCAGAAAGTTGTTGGCTCAGTACATCCTCCACCAGGTTGAAGACAGTAGAAAGTCTCTCATCAACAGTTTTAATAACAAATTCGGTTAGCTGCGGTGTGATGAGAGATAGGGGATTCTGAGGGATAGCATCCATTTGCTCAGGGGGGTTTTGGTCCTGAGAAATGGTGCCAGAAACAGAGGCAGGTGGCTGAGAATTTTGTAGTGGCTGTGTGTTTAGGGACCTTCAGAGGAAGGTGCCATCTGTTGGGTTAATGTGGTGGCAGATGGTCTTTCTCCTTGAGAGAGTTGGTCAAGTAGTTTTTGCAGCCTACTGACTTCCTCCTCTAGATTGTGTGGAAGAACCAAGAATAAAAGAAGCCCAGGTCATCATTAGCAGATGCTGAATCACCTGACCTCCTGCTTGTAGCAGGATGTACATGCACTGGGTGTAGACCAGTTTTAGCATGTGCCCCTTTTTCTTGGAACTGGGGACTTCCAGCCTCAGGACTATGTCCTTCATCAGCTGTGCCTCTAGTGAGGTCTTAGCAATGTTACCAGCCTCATTCTGATCATGTGCTGATTCAGAAGATGTGGCAGCCTCACTAGATGTTCTAATCTCCATATCCACACCAGGAGATAGAATTGTAAACCCCGGTGCTGTGGGTTGTCAGAAGCATGGTGATCCTCGTCTCAATAGCTGTGGTTCTCCCCTTGTTGGTGGTTGTTGGGGAGGAGGAGAGGCATGCAGCTGAGTCAGCACGTTTGCAATGATAAGGGGGACTTTGGGGGGCGGTTGCATGGGGAGATGGGGTAAAAGCAGGGTGCACCTGGGGAGAATGGTGCTCTTCAATGGTAATCTCCTCAAATGAGGAAGATCCCAGATTTGTGGGTACCCCTTCTGTGGTTGTCGCAGGCTCCTTTTGAGAGGAATCCTGAGCGGCTGTGGCTGGGAGAGGTTATATCCACTAGGGGGTTATATCCAGTGGATATAGCCTGCGTTTGTGTTGCAGGGGCATCCTCAGGGGACTCATTTCCCTGAGTAGCCTTTTGGTTTCTTTTTAGTGGTTTGGTGGGGACTTTTGATTTGGAGGTGGTGGCTGTGGGTTCCAGCTGCGTGGGTTTGCGCAGCTTGGCAGCCATTTTGAGTGATTGGTCAGAGTTGTGCCGGGAGTATACTTCAGGCAATACAGCCATAGCAGGGACTCCCAGGCCAACAAGTCCCTCAGCTTGAAGCTGGTTTTCAATTATGGCCATTATGAACTGAGGATATAATATCCAACGGTTATCAGTTGTTTTTGAGCCATATCCTTGAGCTCTAAAAATAGTATTTCAGAAAAATTTAAGGTTGTTGCTCAAGGATGGAGTACATTACCTGTTGCCACCTTGTGGACATTGATCCCATGATGAGGTGTTGGAGGCAAGGCATACATTTACCATATGAAATATGAGACGTTCGGCATCTGGGAAATGTTTCTTCAGTAAGGTAGATGCACTCAAGTCACCCTGGTATCCATGGTGGGCAAATGATTGATCTGTTGTGCCCTTTGGATAACCAGTTGGAAAGTGGCATCATCCAGATTAAGGGTTTGACGAAGAGTGTCTGGAGTGATGACCACTTTTTGGCCATGGACAGACGATTGAAGAGACTTTGTGTCGCTCTCCTCAGAGACCAAAGTGACGTTTGTCCAGAATTGGTTAAGGGATGCGACATATATCGTGGGATTTACCAGAAACGCCGTTTTGTAGGGTGATTGAACCATTAAATCAATGGCGTTGTGAAACTTGGTCCAGTATGGCGATTTGGTGAGATGTGCGACACATTGTGTCGTGGTTTAGTTGCATGGTCGCCATTGATGAAGAGAGGGTAGAGAGTTTTTTTTTGAACGTTAGATTTGAGAAGAGAAGATAAAAACTCTGAAGGTGGGATAAGGAATTTAAAGGGTCGGGTTATAAAACGACTGAAGGTATTGGTGTGAGTCATCAGTTGTTGAAACTACTGATGACGTGGTATTGACCGTCAGACGTTGAAACAGTTGAAGTCTCTGATTTAGTCATCAGTAGTTATAAAACTACTGAAGACAGTTTCGACTTCAGGTGATGAAACAGCTGAAGACTTGGTATTAGTCATCAGTAGTTGTGAAACTACTAAAGACAGTGGTTTTGTCAGCAGTTGTTGTAAACAGCTGAAGACTTGGTGTTAGTCTTCAGTAGTTGTAAACTACTGAAGACATGGTTTTGGCTTCAGTTGTTTTGAAACAGCAGTTGTAGAAAAAACTAAAGAGAAATTACTCATGAGCTGTTTTCGTCAATTCTTAGCTTTTCAGCTGTTTCATACTGTCCTCAACACTTACTCATCAGACTTTGCATCTGCTTTTCAGGTGTTTCATAGGACGTCAGTACTTATCTGTTTGTACTGATTTTAGTAGTTGTAACTACATCAGTAGTTGTAACTACATCAGTAGTTTAGAACAGATAAAGTACTTCAGTACTTGTGAGGCATTTAGCCTTCAGTAGTTATAAAAACTACTGAGGGTGAAAGAACTCATCAGTACTTATATGTGACATGGTTACCAATGACCACCAATACTTATTACTGAGATCATCAATAGTTGTCACTTATTCTAGCTGTAGCATACCAAGCCTTAACACCAGGTTCTGGAAAGTTGAACTATCCAAAGGCTTAGTAAAAATGTCTGCAAGCTCATCAGCACTAGGCACAAACATAGGATTAATTAGACCCTTTTCAAAACGATCTCTTATAAAATAATGTCTAATTTCTATATGTTTGGTCCTAGAGTGCTGGACTGGATTTTTGACAATGCAAAGAGCTGAAGCACTATCCATTAATAACGGAGTCTTAGTCTCTGTAATGCCATAGTCCAAAAGTTGATTCTGAAGCCAGAGTACTTGGGGTGTAGAACTTGCAGCAGCAATGTACTCGGCTTCAACAGTGGATGTAGCAACAGATGTTTGTTTCTTACTCTGCCAAGAAATCAAACAGTTGCCTAGGAATTGACATCCACCAGAAGTTGATTTCCTGGTCAACTTACACCCTGCATAGTCACTATCAGAGAAAGCAACTAATTTACAAGAGTGCCCAGTGGAATACCATAAACCTAGAGATTGTGTACCTTGCAAATATCTAAAGAGCCTCTTGACTGCAATCAGATGAGACTCTTTAGGTGCAACCTGAAATCTAGCACAAACACATGTAGCAAACATAATATCTGGTCTAGAAGCTGTTAAATACATCAAAGACCCAATCATACATCTGTAAAGTGTTTCATCAACCACTTTACCTTTCTGATCTGTATCCAGTTGTGTGGTGCTACACATGGGGGTAGAACAGGGCTTACAGTTTTATAAATCAAACTTTTCCAAAAGATCTTTTGTGTATTTGGACTGATGAATGAAAATTTCATCAGCCTTTTGTTTGATTTGCAAACCCAGAAAGAACTGTAATTCTCCCATGGCACTCATTTCAAACTTCTGTTGCATCAACTTTGTAAAGGCATCACACAACTGAGGATCAGAGGATGCAAAAATAATATCATCAACATAAGTTTGAACAAGTAGATTATGCTGCCCAGCTTTCTTAATGAATAAAGTCTTATCAATGGAGCCTTTAGTGAAATCATTTTCCAGAAGAAAGTTTGATAATGTCTCATACCAGGCTCTAGGAGCTTGTTTCAACCCATAAAGAGCCTTATCAAGCTTATACACCCAATTAGGATGTTTATTGTCCTCAAAGCCTGGTGGTTGACATACATAAACCTCTTCTTTAATTTTCCCATACAAAAATGCACTTTTGACATCCATTTGAAAAACTTTAAGTTTTTGATAAGCAACTTAAGCTAAAAACAATCGAATTGCTTCCAGTCTGGCTACAGGGGCAAAGGTTTCATCATATCAATACCTTCTTCTTGTGCAAACCCCTGAACAACCAGTCTGGCCTTGTACTTAACAATAAGCCCATTTTCATCAGTTTTGTTCCTAAACACCCATTTAGTGCCTATTGCACACTTACCTGGAGGTAGAGGAACCAGTTCCCACACTTGCTGTTTCTTGAACTGAAGAAGCTCAAGCTGCATGGCATCAACCCATCCATTGTCCTTTAAAGCAATGTGATAGTTCTTTGGCTCTTGCTGACTGATGAAGAGAGCATAGAAGCAGAATTTGACAATTGACTTCTTTTTGATACGCCAGCAATGATATCACCAATGATTTGAGACATAGGGTGATTCTTCAGATCTTGATACACAATGAGATCTGTGCAAGTGTTTGCAGCAGGTTCAGCAACAACAGATGGTGATGGTGAATCATTTCCTTGAAACCAATCAGTGGATGGTAATTCAAAGGAGGTTGAATTTGAAGAAATCTCATCAGCATTTGTTGTGGATGGTGCTACTGGAGCTACAGGAACATCAGGTCTAGCTAAATCAGGCAGTTGATCACTAAACCTAAAGTGGTGAGTACTGCTATCATCATCATCATCAGCACCAACAGTACCACCAAGTGGTGAACTGTTGACAGGAGCAACAGTAGGAGTTTGATAAGGAACATATTGCAGTATGTCCAAATCAAATAGCTCCACAGGGCTTTGTGGAATCTTGTCCTTAGGAGATTCATTAAAATTAACATGTAGAGTCTCTTCAACCATCTTTGTTCTAAGTTTGAAGACTCTGTATGCTTTGCAAGTTGATGAATAACCAACAAAGTACCCTGCATCCACCTTAGGATGAAATTTTTGGAGTTGATCCTGTGTGTTGAGAATGAAACAAGGACACCCAAATGCTCTGAAGAATGAAATTAGAGGGGCCAAATGATGAAGAACTTCATATGGAGTCTTCATCAACCTCTGATTTACTAGAAATCTATTCTGTACATAGCAAGTTGTATTGACAGCTTCAGCCCAAAAAGTCATTGGCAGCCCAGAGTCAGCCAACATGGACCTTGCAGCTTCAATAAGGGTCCTGTTCTTTCTCTCCACTACTCCATTTTGCTCAGGATTTCTTGGGATGCTATACTGCCTCTTGATTCCCTTTGATAAGTAAAACTCATCAAGTGTGTGGTTTCTAAATTCAGTACCATTATCACTCCTCACACACTTAACTGGTAGGAATACTGCTTCTCAACGTGTAACACAAAGTTCATAATGGACTGTGCAGCCTCATCCTTTGAATGCAAGAAGAAAGTCCATACAAATCTGGAGTAATCATCCACAATTACCAGATAGTATTTCTTCTTAGCCATACTCATCACTTTCACAGGACCAAAGAGATCCATGTGAAGAAGCTGTAAGCATGCAGTGGACTTAGGTTCTTCTATGGAGGGAAATGAAGCTTTGTGCTGTTTTCCTTTTAGACAAGCAGTGCAGTTATCTTCACACTTGAACTCCTTCATAAGCAGTCCCCTTACTAAACCATGGTTTATCAGCTGATTCATGTTTTTGAGATTAACATGACCCAGCCTTCTATGCCATAGAATAGATTCTTGGGGGGAAGCCTTGGAAAATAGGCAAGGATGGCCTTTGAGATCTATTTTCTTGGAAAGATCTAAGGCATACACTCTTCCTGTCCTGTTGGCCTTTAGAAGAGTTGTTCATCCAACACCTTATCAATCAAATTAGAACTTTGGATGACAGAATCCGACAATTCTGACTGGTGAAAAGAGCAACATGGCCTTTGTCACACATTTGACTGACACTCAAGAGGTTGTACTTGAGATTTTCCACATGGTTAACATCATCAAACTTTATTTCCCCATTGGAAACAAAACCTTTGCCAATGATGTAACCCTTTGCATCATTGCCAAATGACACAAACCCCTTCATTCCTTGAGAGTAGTCATTAAGAAGTGATCTGTTTCCTGTCATATGCATGGATCCTCCACTGTCTACATACCAGATGCCTCTGAGGTATGTTGAAGAAGCCTGCAAGATACAACAAATTAGTTAGATTTTGAGACCCAAACCTTTTTGGTCTTGGGCCTATTCTCATCAACAGATGGTAAACTAACATGTTTGTTGGAAACAACAGCCTGAGAGGAAGAAGCTGGTGAAGAAAAGGAATCCTTTGGCTTGGACCCCCTTTTCTGTGGTTTCAACATAGGAACATCTAATTGTTTAACTCTTCCCAATAGATGTTGAACCATCATAACCAGCTGTGTTTGATTTTGGGATAAGGCTTTCAGCTCTTCAGACACATTGGCATTGGAGTTTGATAAGTTCCTATGTTGCACCTTCTTCTTTTGAGCAATCTCAGCTGTTACCTGTTTAACCCCTTCCTTTTCGGATTTCTGTTTGGACTTGAGGGTTACAGGATTTGATGTTGCTGGTACAAATGTGGCTCCAAACTCAGTTTTCATTTTAGCCATTTTCTCTTGAATTTCTTCTTTATGTTTGAGTTTGGATCCCCTTTTGTACCAACAATCATCTGTAAGATGATTGAACAAACCACATACTTCACATGGTTTCTTATTCATCTTATGATGATCATCAACTAAAGAGGATGAAACTACTGAAGACTTGCTCTTCAGTACTTTAGAAGCATTATTTGCTTTCTTGACTTCCTCTTTAGTAGTCTTCAAACTCTTTCTACTGACAGTTTTCTTCTCTTCAGTGCTGTAAGAGGAAGGAGGTTGAGGATGTCTGAACCTCACCCCTCTTGCTCTTCTACTTGGTCATCTTGATATGCTCATCCATTATGGATAGAGGCATAAGACCAAGCCTCCTTCTAGAGAACCCATATAGGGTTAAGAAACTTATCATCTTTTGTCTCTCTTTAGACTTCTTTTTGTTAGCTTTGATGGTGGCCCTTGATTTTGAGCTTTCTCCCTTATCTTTGTCTTAGTATATTTTCTTTATTGTTCAAGTTTCTTAAGATACTCAAACTCTATATAATTATAAGATAGAGGGAGTAAAGCTTCTAGTTGGTAGAAACCTATGACACTCAAGTAGTTAATCATGTTCTGTCTATCCTTTTCTTTATCAACTTGAGTTTCTTCTTCTACGACCATAGTTTCTACCTTAGGCATCTCTTGAACTGGGGAGAGGACACAAGCTTGATATATTTTCCTTTTCTTTCTTTCTTCTTTGACTTTGAGAAGCAACAGCAACATCCTCAACCTCCTTCCTCTTACTAGACACCTTTATGTCTATCAGTTCATTCAATTTATCCTCAGGTTGAGTTTTACTGCTTAGATCAAAGCCCTGGTAATGTAGGTAAATATTCTGAAAACATAACATAATATTAAAAACAGAGTTGATCAGGTTCATTCCTAACATACTATTAATTTTAGAAAACAATAACAATTATTATAGATTTCTCATACTAATAAAAAGGAACCCGCAAATGATCAGAAAGTTAAGGTGATATGATTTCTAATAATCATTTCTAGTTATCAGCCATGGATTTATTATGAAGATCGGTTTCACAAATGAAAGTTGATCATACATTTTTCAACCGTGTATGACAATCACAATCACAATCACAAACCATAAAGTTATAACTTCCATTCAAATGTAGATGTTACCCATAAAATTTTTTCCCAAGACCATCATAACATTAACATAATATATATCACACCATTAACTCATCACAAATTACATAAGTTTCATCCAGGTAGGATGGTAATTAGAGTTTAGTTCATAATAAGCTTGAACATAACAACAGAACATAAAATATAGACATGAAATCATTGGTGAAATGGAACAATCAAATCAGTTATCCGTAATGGATGACGTTTAGATGATCCCGAGCTTCTTCCAAGTGTTGTATGCACCTCCCGATCTTCCAAATGGTCTTGAAGACTTGATTCTCGGGATAATTCTGTAGAGTAACTCTCCTACCAAAGCTTGCCAAAATGGTGAACTTAGGCCTCTATTTATAGGCTTTCTTGAGTGTTTAAGAACGACCCCTGTTAATATAATGCTTACGAAAGTCGGCCGGCTCGTACGTGCAGTTTATGTCAGGCACGTCCCCATGCTAAATGGGGCACGAACCTGTGTTGGAGGAGGGGCATAGCCCCTTCCTTCATAGGGCACGACCCTGTGCTTGCTTTTAGGGGACAATACTTTTTGTCTTGTTAGATTTCCAAACACGGGGGTGTGTCAATTTAGCGTGGGAATGTGTTTCAGGCAAGGCATGGGGGCGTGCTTAATGAGGCATAAGCCTATGGACTCCAAAGCTCGGATTTCTTCAATTTCTTGTGAAATATGCTTTTTTGTCCATCTTGCCCTTCTAAACACATGAAAATACAATTTAACAATTTTAAGTACATAATCATCATTTTAAGGGAAGTATTAAGGAAATATTGATGTACTTTTGATAGGATTTTTATGTATAATTTGAAGCATATCATTGACCTCTTTGATCTTTTGTGACATACCATTTGTCTGGGTTTAGAGAATACACCCAAGGCATGATGGGTCTCTCAACAGCTAGAGGTTCAACATATAAGAGAGTTGGTTGAGCAGCCTCTTTTGATTGACCCTTAAAATGTTTTGACTCATCCTAAGGTGTTAAGATTGTTTTCTTAGACTTCTTCTTCTTCTTCTTTGACTTCAAATCTCTTCTAATGACCATCCTTTTTCTCTTTCTACACTTTAACTAAGAAGGTTGGTCTTGACCACCCTTTTTTTCTTTTTTCTTCTTAATTTGATCCTTCCTCTTCACATGTTTAGAAGAAGGTTAATGACCTTTCTATGGGTCAGAAGATGAAGCTAGATGTGGATGAGTAGTAGGTCTTGGGTTTGTCGTTGGATTCAAGCTTGACCTCAGCTTTAGGTGCAACTAGACTTGGTGGAGAGTTTATGTCTTGAACCTCACCCCTCTTGCTCTTCTACTTGGTCATCTTGATATGCTCATCCATTATGGATAGAGGCATAAGACCAAGCCTCCTTCTAGAGAACCCATATAGGGTTAAGAAACTTATCATCTTTTGTCTCTCTTTAGACTTCTTTTTGTTAGCTTTGATGGTGGCCCTTGATTTTGAGCTTTCTCCCTTATCTTTGTCTTAGTATATTTTCTTTATTGTTCAAGTTTCTTAAGATACTCAAACTCTATATAATTATAAGATAGAGGGAGTAAAGCTTCTGGTTGGTAGAAACCTATGACACTCAAGTAGTTAATCATGTTCTGTCTATCCTTTTCTTTATCAACTTGAGTTTCTTCTTCTACGGCCATAGTTTCTACCTTAGGCATCTCTTGAACTGGGGAGAGGACACAAGCTTGATATATTTTCTTTCTTTCTTTCTTCTTTGATTTTGAGAAGCAACAGCAACATCCTCAACCTCCTTCCTCTTACTAGACACCTTTATGTCTACACCTTTATGTAGCACAGCGGAATAAGAACAAGAATTAGACAAATTGTAGTAAGAATTTGATACTCGTATGCATTAAGAACAAATACGGTTATAACGAGAGAATATATTTCTGTAACAAGGAATGTTTCAATAATATCGAATATTTCTGATCAAATCGTTCATTTATTACAATAGGTTGACACTCCTTATATAGAGTGCAATCGCTGCTGTTATCACGGGAAAGTGACAACTGGCAGATCTATTACAAAAATAACTAACTCTTAACAAACTACTGAAATGTTCACAACTACTAAGAACATATCAGAGTGTTAAGTACAAAATAAGAAACTACTGATAAGAAACTACTGAAACTACAATGACTGAAGAACAAGCTCTTCAGTCGTTTTACAAAACTACTGATAAATATAAAACTACTGATGAGCACAACAACTGAAGAAGTATTCTTCAGCTGTTGTGTCAACTACTGAAAAGATAAAACATAAAACTACTGAAAGGTAAACTGTCACAACTACTGAAGAAGACCTCTTCAGCTGTTGTGACAACGTCTGATACTTTGGTCTTCAGCACTTGTGTCTTCAGACTTTGTCTTCAGCACTTGTCTTCAGACTTTGTCTTCAGCACTTGTGTCTTCAGACTTTGTCTTCAGCACTTGTCTTCAGACTGTGTCTTCAGCACTTGTGTCTTCAGACTTTGTCTTCAACACTTGTCTTCAGACTGTGTCTTCAGCACTTGTGTCTTCAGACTTTGTCTTCAGCACTTGTGTCTTCAGACTTTGTAATCAGCTGTTGTCTTCAGCTGTTGTGGTCTTCAGTAGTTGTTGTGACGTCTGTGGGACTTAAAGGTTTTTCTGATCCGGCTCATTGGTTCTTTTGGTCCAATAGAGATAAAGAAAGAAAGTGATGAACAGTAAAGGAAGATAATCATATTATTATCTATGTGTAAGTACGATGTGTATCATGTACGAAAGTATAGTATGATTTGAAAGAAAGTAAAGAATGGTTTTAAACGAAAGTAAAGTACGTTTTATTTTAAAACTAGAACTCACTCATCAACGGTGACTTTTATGTGTTTCCAATTGACAGGTAAAGGTTGTTGAGGATGGCACGGGGTAGCTACATGGCTCTTTTTGGATGGCATTCTTTTGTCTAATGTTTTTGCATTATAATGCGAACAATCGATGTTTTGTAATGAATGTTGTATTAACTTGCAAAAGCATTTATATTGAAATGAAAATTTATTTAAATGTTTTCGCTGTAAAAAAATATTAAAGTTTATGTAATTATATGTTTTATGTGCGATGATTGACCAGCTGTGAGCGTCCCAGGAACGGGGCCTTACATATTCGAAACCGAAAGCTCGGATTAGAGCTTTAACTAGTTCATGGTGAAACCGATCAAATTAATGCTATATCAATGAGGGAAAAAACTTGAATCAACACGATTTAACTCTATTATCACTTAATTTCATTCCCAATACACATAAACATTGAAATTGATTACCACCTTCATTTCGCACCTGCAACACAACCAAACTCCGTTTTCAGAGCAACATAAAACGAAATTGATAAAGGGCCGTTGATCGGAATGACTCACAGAATCTTTACGTGAAGTTAGTTTGATTTTCAGCAACATTTGCATCTTGAATGATACATAACCTGTCGCGACATTGCTCTCACTCTTTCGCCATCAATTCTATGTCAATCTAGGTAATTGAGTACATGAATACATTTGGTTTTGGGTGGAGATCAAAAGCCCTAACCTTCTGATCATTTACAATGTTCATATGGGGTTCAATTTGATCGAAGATGTTTCTAGGGTTTATGGGATTTGGAGTTTCCTTTATAACTGTGGTTTTATAATTTCAGAACCGTGAGATTCCATGGCTGCGGCCCTGGTTCACTGGTAAATGCTTCCATTCAAACATTGAGGTCCCGGGTTCGAACCCGGGCAACCTCAAACTGTTTTTTTTGGCTTTTTCAGCCTTTTGAAAATATAAATAGTTTCTTAAAAATTATTAATAAAATAATAAATATAATCAAATATTATTTTGCTAGCTAAAACATTTAAGAAATTATTAAGTTAATTTTTAAAGATTTTAAAACTTATATTTTTAACTTTAAATACTTGTTAAAGAATATAAAGGTTATAAAATATTATTAAGTCATTTACATGTTATAAATATACTATAGTCCAACTTAGATTATTTCAAAACACTTCAAAACTACATATTACAAATACCTTAAATGTATAATTATATAAATGATTATTTAAATAAATACTTAAATAATTAATTATCCATCTAATCATGTTGTATCATATTTAGTTAATATTCTCTAAACTTTCATTTAAGACTCTTGAAATTTATAAAAAGATATATTATACTTTATTCTTATTACTAAAATCTTGTATTATAAGATTTTTATAATAAATCATTTAAAAGTTCAATATTTATAAAATGATTTTAAATAATTTTAAATCCATCTAAATAAGTATTAATTAAGTACCTTTATCAATTTTAAATAACTAGTTATTAAATTAGTTATTTCTTTTACACATCATATTCAATCCTTATTAATTCAATAAATTAAATTATTGAATCATTCACTATCATTTTTTTAATCATTCCAACTTATTGAACCAAAACATAATTGATTGCTTTATTTTATTTTATTTTACTTTATTTTACTTGATTTAGTTATTAAAAACCCCCAGATTCTAAATGAAACCCTAGTTCATGTTTACTCTTGAATCTTATCTTTATTCTAATACTAAGACATCAACCGTTAGGTTGATTCGTGAAGAAATTGTTGGAACCATCTTATCTTCTTATTGTTATCTTATATGCAACCTATAGCACGTGAGTTTTCCATATGAGTTCTCCATGCCCCTTTTATTTTATTTCACACCTTTTGGGGTGAAACATGTTAACTTCATAAACTTACACTTGTAAACATCTGATACTTGTAAATGCACATGCAATTCATCTTTACCTTTTTTCATGGTTAATAGTGTTATTGTAAGTCTTATATGAGATACATATTTTGTTTACAATCATTAACTATTGCTAGCCTGACGACGTCTTAGATCTTTGGGCCTAACAAGCCTATTTGGTGCTAAAGCCGATGTATTGCCGGCTCCTGATGACGTATGACTTGTTCATCATGGGAACCTAGTACACTTAGCGAATCTTATAAACTTGTAATCAAGTTGAGGTTTGGTGTAACTATATGTGTTTTATAAACTTGCTAACTCATAACCATGGACATGAATTGCTACTTGTAAACCTTTATCTATATATATATATATGTATGTATGTTCAACCCAAGGGAACTCACCAACTTTCAAAGTTGACCCTTTATTTTTAACATGTTTCAGGTTTGATACTTGAGGATCTCTTCGTGCTAATATAAGACTTGGACCTAGTTTAACTAAATATTTTATTTCTTGTTTGAAACTTTTGTATTGTATGGACTTTATTGTCTTGTAATGTTCAATGAATATTGATGTTTATTATTATTCCAACTTAATTAGTTGCATGTGCTATGAACAATTGTTTCACATTTGTCCGCCTTGACGATTCCACCGTTGGTCGGGGTGTGACATTGCTTCTTTTCCAAACTTTTATAAGTCTCTTTCTTGGTTATGTGGACAGTACCTTTTGGATTGTAAAGACAATATTTAGCAAGATGGGAGACACTACCACACATAACACATTTCATTTTCTTCTTTCTAAGAGTCTTCTTCTGTAAGCAAGGCTAAACTTGATCACTTTTCTTCTCCATCTTTATCTTTGCAGATGCCGTGGCAATTCCTTTAGGGTGAGAACTACCTCTGGAGCTGGATGGTTCAGGTTGTATAGTAGTGGTACACAACTGATCAACCTTCTTCATGGTTCTAGGAACATAAACTAGAACTCTTGGTACTAGAGTTTGAGTTTTTGTCTTTAGTCTTAACCTCCTTAAAGCCTATAGAGATAAAAACTTGTTTCTACTTAAAGTTAAAGGTAGCCTTGATCTCTTGAGCTTTCTTTGTCTTCCTCTTGCTCTTCCTGATCAAGTTCTTCCAATTTAACTTGGTCATCCCAACCTTCTCACTCTCCTTAAAAGGATAGTGACCCTTCTTAGAATGCTTTTCTTTACTCTTCTCAGAGGCATCCTTCACTATATCTTCTTCATCCTCTCCAGTCATGGGATCTATGAGGGGAAGCTCATCTTCACAAGTTCCACACCTAGGAGATCTTACAGATAAGATTTTGTGTGGATGAGCTATCTTACTAGATCCCAGTCCCTACTTATTCTGATAACAAACTTTTGCATGCAATGATGAGGATATGATTTTCTTGAAGGTCTCTTCTTCAAGAACACATTTTTCTGTCTTGGCTTTGTTGATCATAAGCTCAACCTGGCATTCAATCAACTTGGTCTTGAGATCTTTGATCTGAGTCCTTTAGTTGGTATGTTCATGTTTAAAAGTTGAAATGGTTTTCTCTAAGTCCTCTATCTTTAGTTTATAATCATTTTCAGTTCTTTTAAAATCAGATTTTAAGATATTTAAGGACTCAAGATCAGATCTCATCTCTAAGTTGTAGGACCTGTATCTATCCACTTAGCAATACATTAAGGTGTACAGAGATGTTACAGTACCTTTGCTTCATCATGGTCAGCCACAAGTGCTTGGTTTGGAGATGCATCTTCCACCTAAAAGCTCCAGTCATAGTCTCCTTCAACAACAACTATAGCTTGCTGCTTTGGCGTCTCATTCTGGGTTTCTCTCTTAGTGTAGTTTGGCCTGGCTTGTGCGTGACCACCATTTTTCCTGGGTGCCTTGCACTCTCTTACAAAGTGACCCATTTGAATATAGTTGTAACACTTTAATTTGCTTTTTTTTCTAGCCCAAACTTTCCATTGGTTGCATTGTTGGGAAATTTCCTCCCTATCCTCTTGTAAAACTTCTTGGCTCTGTGAGTGAGGGGAGCCATTTGCTGAACTATCTCCATGTATTCCAGGTCATCTAGATGGATACAATCCAGATGTTCAAGGGTATCAGAAGACACAAAGGCTTGTGAAGAGCTTGTCTCTTAGAATGGGCTTCCTTGAATGTAGCTTTCTCTGAGTGTCTCCGGGAAGGTGATGAAGGACCCTTTTGTGAGTTGTTAGGGTAGCATATAAGATGCTTCTGTGGTTTTTATACTATCCCCTTCAACCACATGGAGGGCCGAACTCAGTTGATTGGTGGAGTTACCGGATGAACTTTGCATGTTCATCTCCATATGGTATCCACTAAGAATACCATACAACTCTGTCAAAGTAAGAGACTTAAGGTTCTTAGTTCTCTTGATAACAATACAATAATATGTCCATTTTCTAGGAAGATAGGACATGAACTTCCTTATAATGTCCCTGTTCTTAAGAGTCACTCTAACATCCATTAGAGTATCTACAATCTCAATATACCTAAAGTATTGCTGAGTCATGGTTTCACCTGATTTAAAGGTGTAGTTTTCAAACTGTTGCTCTAGGAGATCTTTCTTGTTCTCTTTGGCTTCAATTGACCCCTTATACATCAGCTTCAGTGCATCTCATAGCTGTTTAGCTGTTTTACACTTCTTGAAGCCTCTCTATATGGAGTTTAGAAGAGTAGTTTGAAGGGGTGTCATGGCTTTCTAATCAATCTCTATTCTCTTCCTGTATTCTTTAGAATAGTCAGCCATAACCTTTGGAATCATACCACCCCCAAAAATAGCTAAAAAGGTGCTTGGTATGTGAGGCCCTGAGACAACAGATTCCTATATCCTGGAGTCTTGTGACTTGATAAACCCTTCCGTTCACTGGCACCAAGTGTCAAAGTCTTCAGGAGTGGTCAGTAGGGGACTTTGTCATGGTTCCAGTTTTCATATCAGCTTTAGTGAGAGTTGCCATTTGAGATGTTAAGTATTTTGTGTGTGTGAGGGATCTTAAGATGATGAGATCTTACAATCAATAGCCTGGAATGCTTTGATACTAATTACAGGACCGTTTAGAGGGGTTGGTCACTCACAACACAAACACAAAATAAGGAGAGATTGTTGTAGAACACTTAATAGATCAAATAAAAGACTGGTAGCACACTGGATTGATACTTAGAATACAAGCAAAATATGAGATAGAACCAAGAACAAAACAACACAAGTATGAGGTTTTCAAGAATATTGTATATTTCTCACAAGTTCTTTTACAAGTGTAAAAAGCATAAAAAAGATACAAGGACATGAGATACTTTATACTACATCCTACAACCGATCATACTTAGAAGGCTAGCTGGAAACATTTGAACTAGACAATAAAATCAAATGTAGAGTCAAAAGGCATATTGCCTTTTGATTAGCGACTATCACATTCCATAGCTCACATCCTAATGTATTACAAAAAGGATAAAAGTACATAAAATAGAAAACAACAACTCAAGACCTTAATATACAGTTACCAAAAGCATGGACCTTTTCACTAACTCATGTAAGTTAGTGACTAAACAGAGTTGCAATTAAAGTGGTTCAACTTTATGGTAAAGTATATAAGATAAAGCATGTGTTCAAAAGTCTTTGGAAGAAATCTGTCTTCACTTCTTGGCTTCGAAAGACTTTGTCTTTAAAGCTTCGAAAGACTTCACTTTTGGCTTCGAAAGATGTTGATCTTGGCTTCTGAATATTTTACACTTAGAATATTTCTAGTGCATGGTGTAAAACTTCCAAAGCATCTCTACTCTGTACTTCAATGCATGCATGCAGGAAAGACTTTGGATGTTTGAGGTGCATCAACCTTACATAAAACCTTACACATGTTCTTGGAATAATAATTATCAATGACCCATACATTTCTTTTGGTCTTGAGTTTTTCTTGCACATAAAGAGATGGTTAGTTACATTTGAAAACCCAAGCCTTATTGGTCTTGGGCTTGTCAAAGTGGACTGAAGACAATGCAACAATAATTGATCCTATATTTAGACTTTGAGGATCATCTCCTGTTGTTGATGAAGAACTTCTAGTCACATGGTCTTCTTTTTATCTTCCACACCATCTTTAGAATATTAGACTTGACCTTCAACACTTCGGAAGTTTTTACAACTTCGGAAGTTTTGGAGACTAGACCTTCGGAAGATCTTGCTTTCACTGCAGTAGGACTCAGTACTTCGGAAGCATTTCTTTCTTCCGAGACCAAATTTTCTTCTAAAGGAAAATTTTCACTTGTCTTCTTTTCCACTTTGGATCTTCCAAAAGGAAATATTTTCCTTCTGAAGCTTTCTTCTTTTTTTTTTTCAGAAGTCTTCTTCTTGGTCATGTGGATTGTTTTTTTGGGATTGTAGATACAATGCTTAGCAAGATGAGAAGTACTACCACACATGATGCAATCATCTGGCTTTCTTTTGAGAGTCTTCATGTGAATAGAAGACTAAACTGATCACTTTCCATCTCCATCTTTATCTTCTCAGATGATGTAGCAAGCTTCTTAGGGTGAGGCTTGCTCTTGGAGCCGGATGGTTTAGGCTGTGTAGCAGTTGTACACAGCTGATCAACTTTGTTTTCTTTATAGGGATGAGTTGGTATGAACTAGAACTCCTGGTACTAGAGTCCATTGTTGAGTCCTCAGCCTTTACTACTTCAAATCCTGTAGAGATAAATACTTTTTTCTATTTGAAGTTGAAAGTGGCCTTGATCTCTTGAGCCTTCTTTAATCTTCTCTTGGCTGATCTGATCAAGTTCTTCCTCTTGGACTATAAGACCCCGTTCCCGGGACACTTACAACTGGCCAATCATTGCACATAAAACATATATTTACATTTAACCTTCAGAAAACATCGCAGCGGAACATTAATATAACTTTTCACTTCATTATGAATGCTTTTGCAAGTTAATACAATCATTCATTTAAAACATCAATCGTTCGCATTACAATGCAAAAACATTAAACAAAAGATGCCATCCAAAATGCCAAGTAGCTGCCACGCGTCATCCTCAGCAATGCTTACCTGCCAACTGGAAAATGCATAAAAAGTCAGGACTATCGCACGTGATCACACATCACACATACATCGCACGTGAGTTCTAGTTTTAATAAAACATTGCATTACTATCCATATGTTAAAACCTTTTCAGGACTATCGCACGTGATCACACATCACACATACATCAAGGTAATCATTATTATCTTCATCATCATTCGTTTCGTACATTCACATGTTTGCACATTTCGTACTTATCACACTTTTCGTACTTATTGCACTTTTTGTACTTATCGCACTTTTCGTACTTTATTACCTTTTCACTTTTATCTAGGTCCTTTCATGTACTTAATCCCCTTTAAAGCATCAAGCAATTCATCTAGGGTTAAGCGACAAGGACCCCATATCGCACATATTGCACGTATCACGCATATCACACGTATCGCACATATTGCACGTATCACGCATATCGCACGTATCGCACATATCGCACGTATCGCACATATCGCACATATCGCATGTATCGCACATATCGCATGTATGGAGTGGTCACTAGGACAGACTCCCCCTGTGTGTGTGAACTCTTATGAGTCAGCCAAAATCGCACGATGTATAATACACAGTAATTAGGAAATCACACGTATTGGAGCAGTCACCAAGACTGAACTCCTACTATGTGTATGGACCCTTATGAGTTAGCCAAAATCGGACGCTGTAAATACACACATAGTTGAGTTAACAACTCTCAATGAGTTATGAACCTCCTTCCAGTTGCTTGCAAGACTTTTCATCACTTTCTCTTTCATTCTTTAATGCATGCATTCATTATTTCGTTCCTCTTTCATTATCTTCCACTTTACGTTACATAATACTTTCATTTCATTCATTAACATTCAACGTAAAGCCACAGAAGACACATATACATACACAAGACATCAGCAAGATCATGCAAATCTTCATACATATCAGCATGCATACATCATACATCACACATACCATCATGCATAACATCATCAATTGCACATCACCAATCACACATCATCATACAGGGCATCATATACATCATACATACCATCATGCATAAGCATCAATCATTCATCATATCATCACCATACAATGCCCATCACATCATCTATGACCTCAAAAGTCAACTTACATAGCCCCCGGAAACACCACAAGTCAAAGCCTAAATTTCACTTTTTCCCAAAAAGTCAGAAAATATCCTAAGTGTTCATCCGCATTTGTTTTAGTTCATCCGCATTTCCTCAGTACTCATCCGCATTTCCTCAGTACTCATCCGAATTTCTCTTACTTAGTGGTTAATGCTCATCCGCATTAACTCTTCATCCGTATTTCCCCAATACTCATCCGTATTTCTCTTACTTTGTGAATAATGCTCATCTGCATTAACTGTTCATCCGCATTTCTCTAATACTCATCCGCATTGACTTACTTAGTGAACAATGCTCATCCACATTAACTGTTCATCCACATTTCTCTAATACTCATCCGCATTGACTTACTTAGTGAACAATGCTCATCCGCATTAACTGTTCATCCGCATTAAATGTTCATCCGTATTTCTCTAATACTCATCCACGTTGACTTACTTAGTGAACAATGCTCATCCGCATTAACTGTTCATCCGCATTTCTCTTGAACACTTGGGCAGATTTGAAAACTTAGATATCTGAGCCCTAAACATAAAATTTTAGTTTCCAAACACCATCTATTATGTTCTAAGCTTAAATCTTACCTTCTAAGCCTTAGAAACACAACCATAAGATCATCAAATCATGAACACAATCTAGAATCACACCATAACATCATCATTCACACATTCAAACATACGGGTATAAAACCTAGTTTTATAAAAACATACATTCATGCATTTCTAGCCCCAAAATCAGTTAATAAATGTAAAAGAGGGGTTCTAAAACTCATATTTACAGCTCTTGAGTATGGCTTCTTCCAAACTCGTTTGTAATTGAGTTCAACCGCCTAGTACCCCATCAAAACACACACAACCGAACATACAAACACACATAAGCATACAACCAAGGCAAGGCCAGTTAAGAATACTTAAAAACCATGAATTCTTACCTAGAATTCGAATTTTCAGCTTGTTCTTTTTCAGACCTGAGAGCTTTCTGCTGCTCTTTTCTTTCTCTCTCTAAAAATGCCAATCTAGGTGTTGTAAGAGGAGAGTGGGCTGCCATGCCCACTTTACACCCACTTTTTCAAACTTCTGTCCTTTTTGACACTTTTTACCCCTTAACTTGGGTAAAATATCTTTTCTTTCTTTTTATTCACTTATTCTCCTTTCTTTGTCTTTTATAAATAACCGGGTGTTACATGGACTTTGTTATCCTAGTTCTTTCCTCTTCTCAAGCAAATAGTGACCCTTCTTAGGATGATCTTCTTCACTCATCTCAGATCCATCCTTTACTGTCACCTCTTCTTTGACTGCTTGAATTGTGTCTATGAGGGAGGCTCATCTTGATAAGTTCCACACCTTGGAGATCTTACAGATGATAGAGAGTATGGAGGAGCTATCTTAGTAACTCTAATCCCTACTTGTTCCAATTGCAGGATAATCTGAGGGTGGTCAATACAGTCAGTTTAACAATGAATAGAGACTTAGAGAACTTAAAAGATCAATAGGGAACCAGGTTTAAGTTAAATGTAATACTCGAATATTTTTTTGATAGCAAGAAATAAAAGAATAAAAGTGAAGAACAAGAAAGAAAACTATAAAACCCAAGTTGAGGGGTTAAAGTATCAAAAGGACAAAATGTTTGAAAAAGTGAATGCAAAAGGTGATGGCCGCCCATGATGATATTTTCACCTTTGTGCAATTGGATTTTTTTAGAGAGAGAAAGAGGTGAATCTAAAAACTTTCGGGTTATGAAGAACAAGAAGACGGAATCTGAATTTAAGGTAAGAATTCATCATGTTAAGTTTTTCTTGACTGGCCTTTGCCTCGGGTATGTGTGTTTACGTGTTCGGGTGTGTGTGTTCTTGGTGGATTTTAGGTGTTGAACTTGTAACAAATAGTTTTTGAAGGAATTCATACCCAAAGAGCTGCTAAAGTGAGTTTTAGAACTCCTTTTTACTTGTTTTAAACTGATTTGGGGCTGGAATGCATGTATGAACATTTTTATAAAAATGGGTTCTCACCCGATTGTATATGTGTATGTGTTTGTGGGTGGGGTTTGATTTTGGTGTGTTTATGGTTATGATGATGTTATGAATGTGTTTCTATAGCTTAGAATGTAAGATTTAAGCTTAGAACATGTTAGATGATGATTGGGGACTGAATTTAGTTGTTTAAGTGTGATTTAGACTATCCATGCGCCTAAATAGTGGCCCATGTGCCCAACGGTATAAACTGTCTAAGTGTTCCCATGCGCCTAAAACCCTATGTGCCCAAATAGTATCCATGCGCCTGGAAAAGGCTGAATTTGGCTAAGTGTCTAGACGCCTAGAAAGCCTATGTGCCTAGCACTCATGCGCCCGCATAGTGTCCATGCGCCTAAAATTTGCCCAGAATTAGTTAAGTGTTGCACATGCGCCCCAATAGTGCCCATACACCTGGAAGTTTCCCATGCGCCTAGGTGTTCCCCATGTGCCCAAAAGGCCATAACTTGCATAGTGCCCATGCGCCTAGAAGTTAGAAATTTTTTTGAGATTTTGGGGAAAATGTAAAGTGTAGGCTTTGACTTGGAAGGTTCCAAGGGAATATGTAAGTTGGATTTTTGAAGTCATAGATGATGTGACGAGTGATGTGTGATTGATGCTTATGCATAATGATGATGTATGATGATTATGTATGCTATGTATGATATGTTTTCTTATGTTCCTTATTACGTAAGATGACGTGACTTTACGTGGTGTGATTATGATAATGAATGTAAAGTATTATCTTAACAAAGTGGAAGATTTAAGATAACAAAAGTGGAACATAATGAACGAATGAAAAGTCTTGAAAGCAAAACAAAGGAGGTTCACAACTCATTGAGGTTTGTTAGCTCAACTGTGTGTTTACATCATGCGATCTTGGCTAACCCTTAATGGTTCACACATAGGGGGAGTTAGTCTATGTGACTATTCCATACGTGCGATATGTACAATATGGGGTCCTTTTCGCTTAACCCTAGATGATATAGCTTTGTGCTCAAGTGGGGGGTTGAGTACATGACAGGAACTAGGTAGAAGTGAAAAAGATAATAAATGTACGAAAGGTGTGATAAGTATGAAATATGCGAAACGTGCGAAATACGAAACGAACGATGATGAAAGATAATAATTATTACCTTAATGTACATATGATGTGTGATCACATGCGATAGTAAAGAAAATGTTTTAACGAATGAAAGGTAATATGATGTTTTTGTAAAACTAGAACTCACTCAGCAATGCTGACTTTTATGTGTTTTTAGTTGGTAGGTAATAGTTGCTGAGGATGGCACGAGGTGGCTACTTGGCTTGGTTTTAGATGGCGTCCATTCTTATGTTGCGATAATGTTTTTGCATTGCAATGTGAACAAATGATATTTTGTAATGAATGTTGTATTATTTTGCAAAAAGGATTATTTATAATAAATGAAATGGTTGTTTAAAATGATTACGCTGCCCTGTTTTAGTAAAGTTAATGTAATGTATGTTTTATGTGCGATGATTGACTAGTTGTGTGCGTTCCGGGAATGGGGCCTTATAAGTTGATATCAGAGCCAAAGTTTAAGTGAAACGGGTAAATTTTCAAAAGAAACCTAAACTTAAACTGAAAATGGGATGAAAAGGGAAGGGATGCTAGTCTGAGTAGCTGTGTGCCATCAGGTATTTTCTTAATGTTAACCGATATTACGTGCACATGTTTTATGGTTTATGTGCCTTTAGTAGATTTAGATACTGATGTAGTCAAGATAGGAAATGTTTGGGGGATGAAGAGTAAAGTAGGTGGCTAATCAGAACTGGCCACTATAATTAGAGACTTACTATACTTGACATAAACTTGGCTATTCCCTTGAATGATCGTGTTAGTGTTTCAATCTTATAGTGTGTTTAGAGTATGACTAGTGTGTTTAGAGTATGACTAATGGTAGATCGCAAAGGCTTCATGTGGTGGAGGTTGTGGTGGATGTGGTGTTAAACCACGTGCCATAAGAGGAAGGCCTAGAGCCGAAGAGGTGGTTCATGAAGGACCCGAGACCCCTTGTCCGGAGGCCAGGGACGAGATTGCTAACTTGAGAGCTTCAGTTAAGGAGGCTGTTGTTAAGGAGGTGCATCGGGTCATGCAGACGATCCTACCGTCTGTGGTGACAAAGTGATAAAGGTTAGCGGGAAGGAGATAGAAGGGAGAGGAACAAGTCCTTAAGAGTACGGGAGTGACTAGAGACTGAGATGGTTTTTTCCGAGGATAAAGAGTAAGAGGAAGAAGAGCCTGCACCGGAGGCAACACGAGGCTGTAACTACGAGCATTTCAAAGATGCAAGCCCCTAACCTTCGATGGTAATGGCACTACTATTGCTGCTCATCGGTGGGTGAGAGAGATGGAAGCTATTCTTGACATCAGTGAGTGCCGGGAAGATCAGAAAGTGAAGTTTGCCGCCCACTCATTCGTGGACTCGGCGTTGTGTTGGTGGACGATATTGTCCAAACCGAGGTAGCCAGGCAATTAGGAGAATGAGGTGGTCTGAGATGAATAAATTGTGATTGAGGAGTTCTACCCTTATAGGGAGATGGAAATGTTGAGAGACAGTTCTTGCAGCTAGAGGCGGGGACAGTGACACACCAGCAGTACACCACCAAGTTCAACGAGATAGCATGACTGGGGCCGGACCAAGTGACACCTCTGTCACGGAAGATCAAGAGGTACATCCAAGGACTACCGGTGAATATCCGTAGACATATTATCATTGCCCTACCGAGCATGTTGTCGACGGTTGATTTGGCAGGAAGGTTTATGATGAGCGAGAGGTGGAGGTGGCTGAGGTGAGCAAGAAGGGTGGTGGTGACCGAAACTGGAATGGGAAACGGTTTGGACGTGGTGGAGTCACTCCAAAAAATAAGGTGGCGAAGGTGGGTGACCGACATGTGGTCACATCTGGTGCAGGATCGAAGAGATGTGGTAAATGTGGGAAGAGCATTCGGGAGAATGCAAATAGGGATCAATATCTGCTTCAAATGTGGGAAGCCTAGTCATATGGCTAGAGAATGTGGAGTTATAAGGTGTTATAACTATGGGGAAAATGGCCATCTGAGCTGGGATTGGAAGAAGCCAAGGGCTGAAGGTTCAGGAGCGAAGAAGGCTGGAGGAGAAGGGCAGAGGGTGAGTGCCAGAGCGTTCATGATGATGCAAGAGGAGGCTAGGACAGACCCCGATGTTGTATAAGGTACGTTTCTAATAAATCAACTCTATTTTCTATGTTATTTGATTCTAGTGCTAGTAAAAGTTTTATTTCTACTGCTTTCTATGCTAAATTGCTTGTTAGTAGTAGGAGTATAGATAAACCCTTTGATGTAGAAACTGCCATAGGTAAGTCTATCAGGATTTCTGAGATGATAGAAGGTTGTGATGTAGAATTAGAAGGTCATAAGTTTCCTGCTAGACCATTCGTGATGACCTTAGGTGGTTCGATGTATTCCTAGGAATGGATTGGTTGGCGGACTATGAGGCGAACATTGTGTGTCGCAAGAAGATGATTCGATTGATAGCGAATGAAGGGAGTTTGGTGACGGTTTACGGTGATTGAGTCACGATGATCCCGAAAGTGATTTCGATGGTGGTGGCAGGAAAGTGCACGAGGCGTGGTTGTAGTGCGTACTTGGCCTACATGAAAGATGTGGATACGCCGACACCACAACAGTCCGATGTACCAGTTGTGTGTGATTTTCCGGACGTGTTTCCAGAAGACTTACCAGGAGTGCGACCGGACCGTGAGATCGAGTTTCAGATTGACTTGATACTGGGTGCCCAACCTGTTGCTAAGCGCCGCATTGGTTGGCTCCGACTGAGATGAAGAACTGATGGAGCAAGTATAGGAGTTGCTTGATAGGGATTTATTAGAACGAGTATCTCTCTTTGGGGTGCTCTGGTCTTATTTGTGAAGAAGAAAGACGATGGCATAAGGATGTGTATAGACTACCGTAAGCTGATAGTTGACAGTGAAGAACCGGTACCCCTTACCGCGAATTGATGATATGTTTGATAAGCTCCAAGGTGCCAGTTGGTTCTCGAGATAGACCTTCGATCTGGTTACCATCAGTTGAGGGTGAGGAGCAGGATATTCCTAAAATAGTTTTTCGCACGCGTTATGGACACTACGATTTCTTGTTATGTCTTTTGGTTTAACAAACGCGCCAGCTACTTTTATGGACTTGGTGAATCGAGTGAGTCGGTTGATGTTGGAAAAATCAATGATCGTGTTTATTGATGATATCCTGATTTATTCAAAGAGCGAAGAAGAGCATGTTGGTCACATTCGGGAAGTGTTAGAGACACTAAGAAAGGAGAAGCTGTATGCTAAATTCTCCAAGTGCACATTCTGGTTGCTCGAGATTCAGTTCTTGGGTCATGTAGTGAATCCTGAGGGGATAATGGTGGACCTGACAAAGGTGGAGGCGGTGATGCAATGGAAGTCTCCGAAGATGCCATCTGAGATTCGTAGTTTCTTGGGTTGGCAGGCTATTATAGGAGATTCATCCAAGACTTCTCCAAGATAGCTTCCCCACTAACCAAGTTGACCCACAAGGGATGTGAAGTTTATATGGGTCAAGCTCAAGAGAAAGCTTTTGAGGAGTTAAAGGCGAGGTTGACTCAAGCTCCTATCTTGTTATTACCCGAAGGGAGCGAGGATTTGGTGGTTTACTCAAATGCTTCCTACTCGGGGTTGGGATGTGTGTTGATGCAAAGAGGGAAGGTTATAGCCTACGCATCTCGACAGTTGAAAGTTCATGAGGTCAATTATCCTACTCATGACTTGGAGCTAGCGGTTGTGGTCTCTGCGTTAAAGATTTGGAGGCACTACCTATACTGGATGAAGTGCACCATATTCGTTGACCACAAGAGCTTGAAGTACTTCTTCAAGCAGAAAGATTTGAATATGAGGCATAGGAGATGGTGGAGCTCATAAAATTATAATTGCGAGATCCATTACCATCCAGGCAAACCCAGCGTGGTGGCGGATGCCCTTAGCCGAAAAGAGCGACCCGAGCCGATTCGAGTGAAGGCTTTTTAGTTGGTCATGACCTCTGATATAATGAAGCAGGTCAAGGAGTTTCAGATGAGGCATTAAAGAAGATCATCTTAACTCTGAAAGAATGAGAGGTCTGGTTGTGGAGTTGGGTGAAAACACACTCGGTGTTAGAACCCGATTTGGACGGATGTGGATTCCTCGTTTTAGGGAGCTTCGTGGAAAGATTATGGATGAGGCTCATAAGACTCGATACTCTATTCATCCCGGTGCTATGAAGATGTATCAAGACATGAAGAAGGATTATGGTAGCCGGTATGAAGCGCGATGTAGCGGAGTATGTGAGTAAGTGCCTTACTTGTTTACAGTGAAGGCCGAGCACCAGAAGCCATATGGAAAGATCCATAAGTGCCTTACTTGTATACAAGTGAAGGCCGAGCACCAGAAGCAGTATGGAAAGATCCAAACTTTGGATATACCGGAGTGGAAGTGAGAGTATATCATCATGGATTTATTATGAAGTACCGCATACCGCGTGAGGATATGATGCTATATGGGTGATAGTTGATCGTTTGATGAAGAGTGCTCACTTCCTACCGGTTCGCAAGACATATTCATCTGAGAGGTTAGCGGATCTGTTCATTAAAGAGATTGTAACTTGTCATGGTGTGGCAGTGTCTATTGTGTCCTGATCGTGACACCCGGTTTATATCAAAATTTTGGAAGAAATTCCGTGATGCGATGGGGACGAGGTTACATATTAACACAGCTTATCATCCTCAAACGGATGGTCAGTTAGAAAGGACGATTCAGACGCTGGAAGATATGCTTAGGGCATGCGTCATTGATTTTGGAGGAAGTTAGGATGACCACTTATCGTTAGCTAAGTTCTCATATAACAATAGCTATCATGCCAGCATTGGTATGCCCCCTTATGAGATGCTATACGGTAGGAGATGTAGAACACCCGTCTTTTGGGGTGATATTGGTTAGAAGGAGTTGGGTAATATCAAGGTAATCGAGGCTACGACTGAGAGCTTGAAAAGATCAAAGCCTTCATGAAGGCAGCCAAAGATAGGCAGAAGTCGTATGCCGAAAAGAGATGTAGACCGATTGAATTCCAAGTGGTGATAGAGTATGTTGAAAGTCTCACCTTAGAAGGGTATCATTCGGTTCAGGAAGCGGGGCAAGTTGATCCCAGGTACATAGGGCCTTTCTAAATCATGCTCTAGTAGGAGAGGTGGCCTATAGATTGGAGCCACGAGATGAGTTAAGTGGAATTCATCCGACATACCATGTATCTCATCTGAGAAGTGTTTAGCAGACGAGGATATGGTTGTACCACTGGAAGATATCAAGGTGGATGAATAGCTCAATTATGTGGAGTAACTAGTGGCAATCATTGATCGTAAGTAGAAGAGGTTAAGGAATAAAGTAGTTCCCCTTATGCATGTACAATGGAAGCACAGGAAGGGATCTGAGTCTACGTGCGAAACTAAAGAGGAGATGAGACAACATTACCCATATTTTTTTGAGGAATAACATGTTTCAGGGACGAAACCTATATAAGGGGGGTGGACTTGTAACACCTGGATATTTTTTTATAGGCAAGAAAGAAAGAATAAAAGTGAAGGAAAAGAATGAAAGACTATAAAACCCAAGTTGAGGGGTTAAAAGTGTCAAAAGGACAAAATGTTTGAAAAAGTGGGTGCAAAAGGTGATGGCCGCCCATGATGATATTTTCAACTTTTTGTAATCGGGTTTTAAGAGAGAGAAAGAGGTGAGGCTTAAAACCTTTGGGTTTTGAAGAACAACAAGAAGAAATCCGAATTTAGGTAAGAATTCATCATGTTAGTTGTTCTTTACCGACCTTTGCCTCGGGTACGTGGTTTATGTGTTCGGGTGTGTGTTCTTGGTAGGTTTTAGGTTTTGAACTTGTAGCAAACGGGTTTTAAAGAAAGTCATACCCAAAGAGCTGCTAAAGTGAGTTCTAGAACCCCTTTTTTACTTGTTTAAAACTGATTTGGGGCTGGAAATACATGTATGAACATTTTATAAAATGGGTTTTCACCCAATTGTATATGTGTATGTGTTTACGGGTGGGGTTTGATTTTGGGTGTCTTTATGGTTATGATGATTTTATGAATGTGTTTCTATGGCTTAGAATGTAATATTTAAGCTTAGAACATGTTAGATGATGATGGGAGACTGAATTTAGTTGTATAGTGTGATTTAGATTGCCCATGCGCCTAAATAGTGGCCCTGCGCCCAATGGTATAAACTGTCTAAGTGTTCCCATGCGCCCAAAACCCCATGCGCCCAAATAGTAGCCATGCGTCTGGAAAAGGTTAAATTTAGTTAAGTGTCTAGATGCCCAGAAAGCCCATGTGCCTAGGCACTCATGCGCCTAGAATTTTCCCAGAATTGGCTAAGTGTTGCACAAGCGCCCCAATAGTGCCCATACGCCTGGAAGTTTCCCATGCGCCCAGAAGGCCATGTGCCTGCATAGTGCCCATGCGCCTAGGACATAGAAAATTTTCAAAGATTTTGGGGAAAATGTAAGTGTAGGCTTTGATTTGGGAGGTTCCCGGGGAATATGTAAGTTGGCTTTTTGAAGTCATTGATGATGTGACGAGTGATGTATGATGTGGCATGTATGATGATGTGTGATTGATGCTTATACATTATGATGATGTATGATGATTATGTATGTTATGTATGATATGTTTTCTTATGTTTCTTATTACGTATGATGATGTGAGTTTACATGGTATGATTATGATAATGAATGCAAAGTATTATCTTAAAAAAGTAGAAGATTTAAGATAACAAAAGTGAAACATATGAACGAATGAAAAGTCTTGCAAGCAAAAGAAGGAGGTTCACAACTGATTGACGGTTGTTAGCTAAATTGTGTGTTTACAGCGTGCGATCTTGGCTAACCCTTAAGGGTTCACACACAGGGGGAGTTAGTCTATGTGACTATTCCATACGTGCGATATGGGATCCTTGTCACTTAAACCTAGAGGATATAGCTTTGTGCTCAAGAGGGGGGGGGGGGGGTTAAGTACATGAGAACACCTAGATAGATGTGACAACCCTAAAAATATAGGATTTCATACGTTAACATTTTATTAAATCATCATAATATATATGTTTTACATATGCATATGCCATCTTTTGTTAAATACATATGTGGATTATGTGTTTATATGTATATATTATGTGTTGCACGTATGCATGGTTGCATGCATGTATAATTTACGTGTACATGTATCCATAACCTTTTGTTACCAACCTTAAGTAATTTAAACAAACTCAACAATAAAAAACAAACAACCATAACAAAATCGAATATTAAAAGACAACCCAATCAAACCTACAATAAAAATTAACATACAAGAACTCAACACAAACCTAAACAAATCCCTTACACTTAACCTCAACCAAGCACCAATTAAGATCACGAAACCGGTTCATTAAGCACCTAATTAGTGAACTAAACCATGCAATCATGACTTGATGAGTCATGAACTCTATTGAGATACCATCTTGCACACTAACCTTCTTTTTTGCATCGCCACCTCCTCGCTCTTCTAGATACACCCACAAAAACCGCCACCTAGCCTAAGGTTAGTGTGCAAGATGAAGGTTAGTGTGCAAGGTTAGTGTGCAAGATGAAGGCTCTTCTAGATACACCCACAAAAACCGCCACCTCCTCGGCTCTCCTCAGCTATGATAAACACCTCATCACCTAAGACTAGGAGTAATCATGAAGACTCTCCTATATCTACACCATCAGCCGAAGGTTCCCATATCTACCACCTCTTAAACAAACACAACCAAACACAAAAACCTTTGGTCACCACCACCATAACCGTACGCCACCACCATCTCCACCCCCACTTCTCACCTCACGAACACCTCACACCACCACCATCTTCTCCACTCTCGGTCATCACCATAACCACCGCTTGTCATCACCATTTCCTACACACACCTCTCGGTTTATTAGCAACAACATCCAAGCTTTGTGAAAGCACCATCTCCCGAAGATTATCAAAGAACACCAAAACTAAGAAGATTCCTAGGCTATCTTCACCATCTTCCCGTACTCCCCCTCCGTCAAAAATCAAGGTTCTAACACCTAAAACCCTATTTTGATTAAAGTTATGAAATCAACATGTGTTAAATAAACACATGAGATTAACCCTTTTGATTTAACACTCAAGATTTTTATAAAAAATATAAATCAAACCTCTTTTTCAGACAATAAGGAAGCTTTTAATAATCTGAAATAAACAAAACAAACCTTAAAAATCAAATTTATAAAAGAAATTATCAACAAAAGGGTTAAAAACCTAGTTATAACTTGTTAAAATCGGTTTTGCATATTAACAACTATGATTGTGGGAGCAAACATTGAAAATATGTTTAGAATATTAGGAATTATAATTCTGTAGATTTTGATGCCATTCCTATAGATAAAATAATTTATATGAATTATTTTAGTAATTGAAAGAAAAACTTATGCTGGAAGAACTGAACCTGGGATAATATTGAGAAAATTATATGTTAAACCTTATAAATTATAGAACTTACCGAAAAAGTTTCCTGACCTAACTCAAAGATATGTTCAAGTTATGAATGTCTAAATATTCTATCACTAAGAATCGGGAAAAATAATTAAACTATGAAATAAATTATGATAAATTTACAGAAAATATGAAAATTAGATAGAACAGTCTGTGTAAAAATGAGAATTTTTTAGCATATGCTGATATTTTTACTAAATATTAGTAAAATGGAAAAAATCATAAAAATTGACTCTGCTATGATTTAGGATATAAGAAAATTTTTAGAAACTGTAAAAATTATGTAAAATATTCTGACCAAGTTTGGATATTTTTAGAGTCCTGAAGGTTTTTCTTCTAATGAATTATTTAAATAATGTAAAACCATAGAAAATAGGCTGAAAATAATAATAAAATAAAATTTTAGTATATTATTCTAAAATTAGAATATCTACTGTAAAAATTTCGTAATGTATACATTAGCATAACTTCTAAAATAAATTTTATAGTTTTGATAATATTTGAGGTACTGAAAATTTGAAGAAATATTTATGTTTTCTAAACTATAATATTTGTTTATAGGTGATTTCTTGGAGTAAAGGTGAGATTCATAGCCCCATTTTGATTTTTTTAATTTTTGGGGAAAAAGCATACTGTTTTTATGAGTTGATGCATTATTGAGATTTTTGAGATTTACTGTTATATATGTTACAACCATTAATTCGGATGTGGAACCGTTACATATATTGGTAGCGCTACCTAGGATAATATTTCCTGTACCAACAGGATGAGTGTTGTGATGCTGTATTATCTGATTTATGAATTATGTTATGACAGTATGGTTGATCTGATCATTAAGTAGGTTTGGTTGTATCTAATGCATCAATACTATTTTGTTTATAATAAACCTGTGAACTCACCAACTTTGTGTTGACTATTTTGAGTATGCTTTTTCAGGAGTTCATCATGACTAACAACTTAGTGTTCTCTTTTGACATGTATAATGGCCGGGGAGAGAGTGGAAAAGTTTGTGTGAATCTGACAGTTAACCTGTATGACCTCACTGTATCGGTGGATGCTCATTTCCATCGTCTCTGAAGATGTAGTTGTTAGATCTTTATGATGTAATAGGATTATATTATCTCAAATTTTGACTGTTATGATTTAATGTAATCCTAACCTTAATATTATGCTATGAATCTTGTATGTTTTATGTGTTATCTGTGAATCAATGAGTTCTGGACAATCAAGTCACTCCCTAAGTATTTCACGCTCCCGCTGGGATGTGACAATAGAAGTGAAAAAGATAATAAATGTATGAAAGGTGCGATAAGTATGAAATGTGGGAAGCGTGCAAATGTACGAAACGAACGACGATGAAAGATAATAATTATTACCTTAATGTACGTATGATGTGTGATCACGTGCGATAGTAAATAAAATGTTTTAACGAATGAAAGATAATATGACGTTTTTGTAAAACTAGAACTCACTTAGCAACGCTGACTTTTATGTGTTTCTATTTAGCATGTAATGATTGCTAAGGATGGCACGAGGTGACTACTTGGCTTGTTTTTAGATGACATCCATTTTTATGTTGTGATAATGTTTCTGCATTGTAATGTGAACAAACGATATTTTGTAATGAATGTTGTATTAGTTTGCAAAAACGATTATTTATAATATATGAAATGGTTGATTAAAATGATTCCGATGCCATGTTTTAGTAAATGAATGTAAATGTATGTTTTATGTGCGTTGATTGATCAGCTGTGAGCGTCAGGATTCACACCCTCAAATCCACTTGCGGAGTTTTACCGCGAGGCGTGTAACACAACTAGGATCACAGTCATAGTTACTCAGAACGACTCTATATGCCATAATTTAAATAAAATCAACCAAAGTACAAACTTTAAACTTGCAAAGCGTTTTGAAAACAACTAAAGAAATAAAAGTATAACTATGGCAAAACATGTGCCAACCCAAAAGAGTAACAATAATCATTAAAAACTAAAATGTCTTGGGGACCGAGTCTCAGAGCAAGTGAACCATGTAGTGCTCCTATGGCAAGCAAGCTAATGACTTCTGCTTGCTTGCTAGAGAGCCAATCCATGCCTATCACAACATCAAAACTCCCTAGCGTAACAGGCATGAGATCTATAGCGAAAGTAGGCCAGCAAGTTCTATCTTACAGTCTTTAAGGATATGCGTTACATGGATTTGTTTACCGTCGGCTAATTCCACAGTGTATTTAGATTCTAAAGCAGAGGTATATCACTTAAAAGACTACAGAACTTTAAGGACACAAACTCCTATCGGCTCCAGTATCAAATAGTACCATAGCAAAACAACCATTAACAGAGAATCTACCAGTAACAGTTGTTGGATCATTTAGAGCCTCACCTGAGCCAATGACGAAGGCTCTCCCCTTGGCTCCATCTTTATTGCCGCCATTACCAGTACCATTTCCACCGTTGTTGTTATTACCGTTGTTGTTGTTGTTACCGTGATTGTTGGTGTTGTTGTTGTTACTGTTGTTGTTGCCATTACCGTTCCTCCTTAGTTGTGGGCAGTTTCGCTTGTAATGCCCTTCTTTCCCACATTCGAAACAACCCTTGGGAGTTTCTTGAGGTTGTTGTGGCCTCCTTACCAGTTCACCACGACAACCTTTGCAGCGTGTCCAATTTTTCCACAACGTTGACACTTGAAGCTATCACACCTTCCCACATGATGGTATTACACGAGTGCACTTCGGATGCCTACCACCATAACCACTGGGTCCTTGATTATTTTCAGCGTTTGGTTGAAGTTACGGTTATTATCGACCTCCGTTGCTGCTGAACCGGCTTTGTTGCTGTTGAGGTTGAGGTTGACCGCTAGAAGATAATGATGCTTTGGTGTTGTTGGCATTATCCCACTTTCTTTTGTGTCGGGCACGCTTGCCACACGCCCCTTTGGGGTAGACGTCCCTGCTCCACGGCTTGGTCAGTTAGCCTGTGAGCTAGCTGGATGGCTTGCTGAATCGTGGCTGGATTGGAAGCAGTTACCATACTTTGGATTTCAGGTACCAATCCCCGTATGTAATGCTCTACCCTTTTATGCACCTCATTCACCATTCCCGGCACAGAGTTGCTAATTCATGGGTTCTGGTGGTGTAAGCCTCGATTTCCAGCCCTGCATCTTCAATTGCCAGAACCCATTTCTAACTTCTGCACTTTGTTGCGAGGACAGTACTCCTCAGTCATCATTGCTTTGAACTCATCCCATGGAAGTCCATTCGCCATCGCTTGTCCAAGCATCTGGACTTGCGCGTTCCACCAAGACAGAGCAACCCTCTAAAGTCCCGGTGGCATACTTTACTTTATCCGCAGGTGGACAATTGCATTTAGAGAAGACAGACTCAGTCTTCTCGAACCATCGCACAAGCCCTACAGCACCCTCTGTACCGCTGTAGGCGTGTGGCTTACAGTCCTAAAGGACTTGTAGGTACACACTGGTGGTCCTGTGTTAACACAACACATATTAATCAGACATCCCATATAGTTATGATGGATATCAGATTTATCTTTCTATCATTGTTTACCTGCTGGCTGAACCACGTGGGAAGCAGTCACTGCCACCTGAACATGCTCATTAATTAGGGCAGCTAATTCTGCGGGGGTCATGTTAATAGCACCACCGCCCTGTTCTCCGGTGCCACGTCCACGTCTGCGTCCATGACCACGTCCACGTCCATGTCCACGGGCGTCCATTCTTTTCACTTTCATTCACAATACAAGAATGAGTAACATCAAACACTTTAACTCATTGAAGCACAGTAAATAGTAAATAAAAGAAAATGAATCATCACAACCACAACATTCATAACAAAAATAATAACCAAAGTAAATGAATTGTAAATGATTACAATGTATTTATCAATGTCAAAATTTAAGTTTATCGTTCGTGTGGGGAACAACCCTTCCCAAATAGTTTCAAAAAGAAAAAAAAACACTACGTAGTCTAAGTCATATAAAGAATCAATCGACAACATCTGACCCATCACTGTCATCCTCCTCTCCTCCGTTCCTCCTCTTCAGGTCCCTCCTCGGGATCCTCCTCATCCTCAGGGTCTGCTGCAGGAGCAGGAGCTATAGCAATCTGAAGTGCCGCTAGTTGAGCTTCTAAAATGGCAATCCTATTATCAGCTATGCGTCCCGCTGTTCAAGAGCAGTCATGCGCCCTTGGAGTGCCATGAGACCATCTTGCATATGGTGACACCCGTTTAGGGTCTTCCCGTGTTGTTCTCGAGTTAATCCAATTGATGTCTCAGTTGTACACCTCTTGCTGCAGTGTACAGACATCACCCGTGAGCCGCCTTACTCGATGCTGGCTCAGTGTCCAGGCAGCCACTAGTGCAGCAATCAGTTGCTCGTTGGACTGCACCGTCCGTGGGAGTGAATACATTGGTTGGTCGGCATTGTTCCTAGTCCTGGCCTCTGGACTGGTACGCGCTCCCTAAACATGATATGATCAACAAATCTAGGATAGAAACGCCAATCTCGCGGAGGTCACGCTTCATCAATGCAAAGGGTTGATCCCAGTCAATCTCCTCTCGAGGATAAGCCAGTCGGGGCCATCGAATCCATCATCAGACAGGTGCGGGAGGTGGGGATTCAGATCGTGAAGGTGATTCAGGTCGTTTACCCGGAGCTCTCGATGACGATGCCATGCTGCATAGAGTGTGACGTGTATGCAATGAGTATACAGTAGATGAGAATAAGGCACATGCAACTAATTAACTGTGTGCGGTTATAGTCTAGTGTGTATGCAACCTAGTTCCCTATAACCAATGGCTCTGATACCAATCTGTCACACCCTTAAAATCCACTTGCGGAGTTTTACCGCGAGGCGTGTGAACAAACCAGGATCACAGTCAATAGTTACTCAGAACGACTCTGTATGCCCTAATTTAAATAAAATCAACCAAAGTACAAACTTTAAACTGTGTGGAAGCGTTTTGAAAACAACCCAAAGAAATAAAAGTATAACTATGGCACAACATGTGCCAACCCAAAAGAGTAACAATAATCATTAAAATACTAAAAATGTCTTAGGGACCGAGTCTCAGAATGCAAGTGAACCATGCAGTGCTCCTATGGCAAGCAAGCTAATGACCTGAGAATAGCATACTAAAATGTCAACACAATGGTTGGTGAGTTCAAGAGATATTCAAACATAAACAGTTTAATAATAGAGATATAAAAGTAGTGCATTGTAACAGATAGCTAGTCCATTAACAATAAATATTATTTTATAGTGATTTCGCAGTTGAAGCTGACTGTGTTATGTTGTTGTCTCCTGTCACGACTTAACTGTTGTGACAATGTTTGTTAGGACAAATTGCACTGGTTGACCTCGAGTCGCACAGGTGGGGCTCGTCAGACCCAGTAGTACTACCCAAATTTCCCCGCTATTCAATATTAACAATTCGAAAGTGTGAGGACTTTTCCATGATATCAACACTATATAATATTGTACACAACTTGAATATATAAAGCGTTCGTGATTTACCAGTATGCTATCTCCCCCAAAAGAGAGTAAATAAAAAGTGGGGCATGAACTCACCTGATATGCGTATAGATACTTAGGGTTTGACTTGTCAAACAGAATAGACAGACAACCTTCAAAGGTTACCTAGATCATGTAATACATGAGTACGTGTAATCAAAGATCATGTGAAACCCTAAGTACACTACAACCAGGACTCAAGATTTCAAACAAAACAGACAGGTTTGACCTAGTTGACCCGTTTGACCCGTTGGTGACTTCATGTGTTGTAAAACCATTCCAGCAATTCAAACACATATATCATACATGGTTAACATTCAAATGGATCCTAAATGCTATACTATCTAGGTGTATCACTCAGATCATCATACAACCAAGTATCATACAAGTCATGCGAATCCAGAACATTAACATGTCTACTAGTCATAACATAATTAACATGCCACACAAGATCAAATCACGCACCACATGCCATGTGAAGCCACTCATGACTTCACATCCTAAACCCTGCCAATCCTACTAAGTAGGGGCCTTCGATTCGCACGCGTGTATGATGATCACAATCATATTCATTACATCCAGCATACACCACAATAATCAATTTCCAGTCCCAAACATGATGTCCTACTACTAATCAACATCCAAATCATACATGATCATAAATGTCCAAATATCATTCATGATTACCCTAGCATCACATACAACCAAATTACCATGTTCTACCACATTAGAATTCATCCATGATCATACTAACATGCTCCTAACATCCCAAACATGTTCAAACTATCATTTTTCAGACTTTATGCAATTAAAGTTTCCCTTTTTAGAAGTACATCCCAACATCTATCAACCACCCAATGTATTCATGAATTCATCATAATTATACCATCTCAAGCTCATAACAATATCTAGACATCATCAACAATACCTAATCACCATAATCTAACAATCTTCATGAACAAAAGTTTCTACTTTTGGCAAGCTATGAACAACAACATCCATTCAAAGATTTCTAGCATTCATAACAACAATCTAGCATCTAAGCATCATCATGAACACATCAATAGCATCAATCCATCACTAGATCATCATATCATGAAAATAAAGTTACTATTATTAGTAACCTATGAACACCAATTTCAATTCACCAATTTATTGCAAAATCAATGTATCCTAACATTCATACAGCCTATTAATCATCAAACATTCATCAAACAATCATCATTCATCCATAATCTCATCCATTTTCGAATTAGGGTTTGCCTATAATCAAAGTTCATGATCAATCCACTAAAAACATAGAATTCATGCATAATCAACGTTAAACAACATGTAATCAATCCAACTAACATATTAACATCATCAAACAACATCAAATTCGACCCCATGAAGACCAATTTTGCAACTAGGGTTCGGCCCTCAACAAGAACCCACAAAAAACATGAAAAATCTAACCTTTAAACGTGTTATAGCTTGCAATTGATGATTCCCACGAGTTGTATTGCTTGAAATCGATCAAAATCTTGGCTTGAAGGTTAGTTCTAGGTTGAAATCTCAATTGGAGAGGTGAAGGTGATGGTTTGCGGCCGATTTGGGGGTTTGGGGGATTAGGGTTTGTTAATTTTGTTAAGTTTTAGTTTTAGGTAATTACACTTAACTCCCTTTATTTTCTATTTTATAAAAACTATTCTTTTTAACTTTTTGAAAGGTTTTGACTTAATGATACCAACCTAATAATCAACAATAATAATATTTACATTATTTCCACAAGTCACAAAATAGGCAATTCAAATATATGCGTATCCACGTTACGCGATAAAATTCACCGTTAAAGTTTAAATTGTGTAAACACATAAGCATAACACAATAATCACATAATCAATTAGATTATCAATAATGTAACATTATTAATTATTATTAGGTCACCAACGTTAAACGACAACTAGTGTGTGTTCACCACACATGTATGCAAGACTTAATGGAACTAACGGAGTTTGGTAACGGAAATTTACCGGATGTCACGTTATCCCCATGTTGAAAGAATTTTCATCCCCAAAATTGCGTTACATGGTGAGAGTGTTCCATCACTGGTATACTGCATTGGCACACATAAATCGAAATCGAGTGAGTTTTGGATGAGTTGTCACACGAGAACAGGGCCTTACAATAAAGATGCTAAGAACACAAATACGTATGAGACAAAACAATGAACAAGAACAAGATAAGTATGGTTTTAAAAAATGTTATATATTACACTCAAGTTTTATTACAAGTGTTACAAAGCATAAAGATAAATACAAGAACTTGAGATACTTTATACTACACCCTACAGCCGAAAGTATGAGACAGACAAAGCACAAGTGTTTTCTTTGAACTTCAAAAAACTTCATCTTTGGCTATGAAATATTTCTTCTATGGCTTTAGATAATTTTACACTTAGCTTTTATCTGAGATGTGTAAACCTTTCAAAGTAACTCTACTTTGTACTTCATGCATGCATGCTAGAATCTCTTTGATTGCTTTGGTTGTATCAGCCTTTAAGTATAACCCTACAATATATATATATATATATATATATATATATATATATATATATGTATGTATACATGTGTATATATATGTATGTATACATATGTATATATATGTATGTATACATATGTATATATATATGTATATATGTGTGTGTATATATGTATATATATATATATACACGTATATATATAAGTATATATAGATATATGTATATACGTATATGTATATATATGTATATATATAGTATATGTATATATATACGTATATGTATTTATATAAAATATAGTATATGTATATATATAATGTATATATGTCTATATATATTATATATATATGTATATATATATGTATACACACACACACACACACACACACACACACACATATATATATATATAATATTGTATGTATACATATATATATGTATGTATATATATATATAATGTATGTATATATATATGTATGTATATATATATTATGTATATATATGTATATATATATATGTATATATATGTATATAGATATATATGTACATATATAGATATATATACATATATAGATATGTTCGAGGAACAACAGGTTTCGGGGACGAAACCTATATAAGGGGGGTGGACTTGTAACACCCGGTTATTTTTGAAAAGTCAAGAATATGAAGAATAAAAGAAAGAAATGCAATTATGTCCAAGTGGAGGGACCAAAAGTGTCCAAAGGACAAATTCTTTGAAAGTTATGTAAAGGTGGGCATGGCCGCCCACCCTCTTTTCACATCACCATCTTCCTCTCGTTTCTTAGAGAGAGAGAGAGAGCGGAGAACTCTCGGTTTTCAGAAGAGAAGAAGAAGTGGGCGAATTCAAGGTAAGAATTCGTGATTTTTATATGTTTATGGCGGGTTTTGTCCCGGTTTTGGTGTTTATGTGCTTATGGGTTGTGTTTGTGCTCGTTTGCGTGTGTGTTTGATGTTGTTTCTAGGTGTTTTGAACTCCTTGCAAGAGGGTAAAAGGAAGAACACCCAGTTGCACCAGGTGAGTTCTAGACCCTGGTTTTTACATGTTTTGAAGCATATTGGGGCTGAAAACGTATTAAAAAGCTTTTACAAAGTTTATGTGGATACCCGTATTTTATGTGTATGTTGAATGTTGATTCTTGAATGTTTATAGGCTACTCATGTTTAGAATAGCCACATTATGCTTAGAATAGATGATATCGATGATTAGGATGGAAAATATCCTAGAAACATGTTTACAGAATGTTGATGCGCCTAGATAATGGTTCATACGTCCAAATGTGTCTTAGAAAGAACTAAGTGTAAGTCATGCGCCTAGACAGTAACCCATGTGCCTAAAACTTGCCTTAGAAATGTGTAAGTATGCCCATGCTCTTGAATAGTGGCTCATGCGCCTAGAAATGTTAGTCTGATGACTAAGGGTAGGGCCATGCGCCCCAATAGTGCCCATGTGCCCAAGTGGCCCATGCGCCTAAGTGCTCATGCGTCCGAATAGTGTCCATGCGCCTAGATTGAGATGAAATTTTCTAAGTGTTCAGACGTCCAAGAGTTCCCATGCGCCTGAAAGTGGCCCATGCGCCTAAGCGTTCCTCATGCGTCTGAATAGTGTCCATGCGCCTGCATAGTGCCCATGCGCCTAGGACTTAGAATATTTTTCTGATTTTTGGGGAAAATGTGAAAAGTAGGCTTTGACTTGGGATATTCCTGGGGAACTATAAGTTGACTTTTGGGGTCATAAGTAGTATGATGGGCATGGATGGATGATGATGATGATGATGTTTCATGATTATGCATGATGTATGTTATGTGTGTATGATGCCTATGATGATGTATGTATGGTATGTTATGTTATGTTCCTATGATGATGAATGTTTATCTTTCCATGGCTTTACGTGTTATGTTAATGAATGAACCGAAAGTATTATGTAACGTAAAGTGAAAGATAATGAAAGAGGAACATGATGAATGAATGCATGCATTAACGAATGAATGAACGTAAAAAGTCTTGCAAGCAAATGTATGGAGGTTCACACCCAATGAAGGGTGTTAGCTCAACTGTGTGCGGGTTAGCTACCCCAGAAGGATGCACACTGGGGTCCAATCCTTGTGATTGACCATATGTATGGGATCCTTGCCGCTTGCCCCAGGTACTGGAGTCAGCTTCGTGCATAATGTTCGGGGTCTATATAGACCTCAGGCCCAGTAACCAGCTTCGTGCACAATGTTCGGGTATAGCAATGGCATTGATCTAGAATGAAAAGAAAAGATGAATGGTGACTGTACTTGCCTCAGGTACTGGAGTCAGCTTCGTGCACAATGTTCGGGGTCTATGATAACCTCAGGCCCAGTAACCAGCTTCGTGCACAATGTTCGGGATATTGTACATGTCACAAGATGTAATGAATGAACGAAGATTAATGAACGTAATGGAAGATAATAATGATATTATCTGTATGTACGTATGATGTATGATCACGAACGTAAACGTATAGTATGGTTTTGAAAGGAAATAAATAATGATTTTATGTATGTTTTTATATAAAACTAGAACTCACTCAGCAACGCTGACTTTTATACGTTTTCAGTTGGCAGGTAAACGTTGCTGGGATGGCACGGGGCGGCTGCTCAGCTCTTTTGGATGGCATCCATTTAATTAAGGCTTTTGTGATGTAATACAACAATGTAATTTTGTAACCGACAAACGATGCATTATTTTGCAAAAGTTTTATGGATGAAATGAAATGCCTTTGTTTTATGTTTTCCGCTGCAACGTTTTGATGAATAAATGTAAAGTATATGTTTTATGTGCGATGAATCACCAGCTGTAGCGTCCTGGGAACGGGGCCTTACAAGTTGGTATCAGAGCCAAAGTTTAAGTGAAATAGGTAAAATTTTCAAATAAACCTTAACTTAAACTGAGAATGGGACGAAATGGGAATGGGATGCCACTCTGAATAGCTGCGTGCCATCAGGTATTTTCGTAATGTTAACCGGTTATGTGCGCATGGTATGTGGTTATGTGTTGTATGTAGATTTAAATACTTATGTAGTCAGGACAGGTAATGCTCGGGGTATGAAGAGTAAAGTAAGTGGCTAATCACAACTGGCCACTGTAATTAGGGACTTACTATACTTGACATAAACTGAGCTATTCCCTTGAATGACCGTGTTGGTGTTTGAATCTTTCAGTGTGTTAGGTGATGGCTGGTGGTAGATCTTCGAAGGCCTCTCATGGAGGTCCGGTGCCGAACCGCGACCCAGAGGGGGAGACCCAGAGTCGAGAAAGTGGTTCATGAAGAACCAGAAACTCCTCATCCGGAGGCCGGAGATGAGAGCTAACCTGAGAGCCTCAGTGAAGGAGGCGGTTGTGGAAGAAGTGCACCAAGTCATGCAGACGATCCTACCGTCTGTAGTGACTGAAGTGATAAAGGCAGTTAGAGAGGGAGAGAGAAAGGAAAGGAGTGGACCTACGGGCGAAAGAAGACAGCCCGAGACTGAGACAGTTCCGTCCGATGATGAGACGAGGAGAAGAGCCTGCGCTGAGGCGACCCGAGGCTGCAACTACGGGGTGTTTATGAGATGCAAACCCCCTACTTTCGATGGAAACGGCACTGCCGCGCTGCTCACCGGTGGGTGAGGGAAATGGAGGCGGTACTTGATATCAGCGAGTGCCGAGAAGACCAGAAGGTTAAGTTCGCTACCCACTCATTCTTAGACTCGGCTCTGTGCTGGTGGGACAATATCGTCCAAGCCGAGGGTAGTCGGGCGATCGGGAAATGAGATGGTCGGAGTTGAAGAAGTTAGTGATCGAGGAGTTTTGTCCTCACCGGGAAATGGACAAGGTCGAGAGAGAGTTTCTGCAACTAGAGGCGGGAACTATGACACACCAAGAGTACACCACAAAATCAATGAAATGGCACGACTGGTGCCCGATCAGGTGACACCACTGTCACGAAAGATTAAGAGATATATCCAGGGACTGCGGCGGATATCCGTAGGCATATGATCGCCGCCCGGCCAAGCACTTTTAGGTCGGCAGTTGATTTGGCTGGTAGACTATATGATGAGCGTGAGGTGGTAGTGGCTGAGGAGAAGAACGAGTAGGGATGGGAGAAACTGGAATGGGAAACGGTTTGGACGTGGTAGAGCCGCTCAAAACAATAAGGCGGCGAGGGTAGGTGACCGACGTGTGGTCACAGCTAGTGCTGGGTTGGAGAAGTGTGGCAAGTGCGGGAAGGAGCACGGTGGCGAGTGCAGATGGGGTCGAATATTTGTTTCAATGTGGGAAGCCTGGTCATATGGCTAGAGACTGTGGAGGTGTGAAGTGTTTCAACTGTGGGGGAAGTGGTCACATGAGTAGGGAGTGTAAGAAGCCAAGGGCCGAGAGTTCCGGGGTGAAGAAGGCCGGAGGAGAAGGGCAGAAGCAAGCGCCCGAGCTTTCACGATGACTCGGGAGGAGGCTAGGACAGATCCTGACGTGGTGTCAGGTATGTTTCTAGTAAACCAAACTCTTGTATCTGTGTTGTTGATTCTGGTGCTAGTAGGAGTTTCATTTCTGCTGCCTTTGGTGCTAAGTTCCCAATAAGAGTAGATGTATTGGTGAGCCATTCGATGTAGAAACTGCTATTGGTAAGTCCACTAGAATTACGGAGGTGATAGAGGACTGTGCCATAGAACTAGAAGGCCATAGGTTTGCTGCTAGGTTACATGTGATACCCCTGGGTGATTTGATGTAGTACTAGGGATGGACTGGTTAGCAACCTATGAGGCAAACATCGTGTGCTGCAAGAAGATGATCCGATTGACAACGCCTGACGGAAATGAGGTGACGGTTTATGGTGATCGCGTCACGACAATCCCGAGGGTGATTTCGATGTCAGTGGCGGGAAAGTGCATGAGACGTGGATGTAGTGCCTACTTGGCATACATAAAAGATGTGGGTGCGTCGGTACCGCAATTATCCGAAGTACTAGTGGTGCGTGACTTTCCGGACGTATTCCCAGAAGACTTACCTGGTGTGCCACCAGATCGCGAGGTTGAGTTCCAAATTGACTTGATACCCGGTGCTCAACCCGTTGCCAAGGCACCGTACCGGTTGGCTCCGACTGAGATGAAAGAGTTAATGGAGCAGTTGCAAGAACTGCTGGATAAGGGGTTCATTAGACCGAGTATCTCTCCATGGGGTGCTCCGGTATTATTTGTGAAGAAGAAAGACGGTAGTATGAGGATGTGTATTGACTACCGAGAGTTGAACAAGTTGACGGTGAAGAACCGATACCCCCTACCAAGAATAGACGATCTGTTTGATCAGCTCCAAGGTGCCAGTTGGTTTTCGAGGATAGATCTTCGATCTGGTTACCATCAACTAAAAGTGAAGGAGCAGGACATTCCTAAAACAGCTTTTCGCACGCGCTACGGTCACTATGAGTTCCTCGTTATGTCGTTTGGATTGACCAATGCGCCAGCTGCTTTTATGGATCTGATGAATCGAGTGTGTCGGCCAATGTTAGATAAATCAGTGATTGTGTTCATTGACGATATCCTGATTTATTCGAAGAGTGAGATTGAGCATGCCAGTCATATTCGGAGGTTCTGGAGACATTAAGAAGGGAGAGTTGTATGCAAAATTCTCCAAGTGTGCGTTTTGGTTACGCGAAGTTCAGTTCTTGGGTCATCTGGCGAATCCCGATGGGATTAGGGTGGACCCGGCTAAGGTAGAGGCAGTGACACAATGGAAGTCTCCAAAGACGCCATCCGAGATTTGTAGTTCTTGGGTTTGGCGGGCTACTATAGAGATTATCCAAGAGTTCTCTAAGATTGCTTTTCCACTGACTAAGTTGACCCGGAAGGATGTAAAGTATGTATGGGGTCAGGCTCAGGAGAAGGCATTCGAGGAGTTGAAGGCGAGGTTGACTCAAGCTCTGTCTTGTCGTTACCCGATGGAAGCGAATATTTGGTGGTGTATTCAGACGCTTCTTACTCGGGGTTGGTGTGGTGTTAATGCAAAGAGGAAAAGTTATAGCTTACGCATCCCGACAGTTGAAGGTTCATGAGGTCAACTACCCTACTCATGACTTGGAACTAGCGGCCGTGGTCTTTGCACTAAAGATTTGGAGGCACTATCTGTATGGGACAAAGTGCACCATCTTCACCGACCACAAGAGCTTAAAGTACTTCTTTGAGCAGAAGGACTTGAATATGAGGCAGAGATGATGGTTGGAGCTCATAAAGGATATGATTGTGAGATCCATTACCATCCGGGCAAAGCTAACGTGGTGGCTGATGCTCTTAGCCGGAAGGAGAGCCCGAGCCAATTCGGGTGAAAGCATACCAACTAATCATGACCTCTGATGTAATGAAGCAAGTCAAGGAGTTTCAGGATGAGGCATTAAAAGAAATCATCTAAACTCTGAAAGAATGAGAGGTCTGGTTGGGGAATTGGGTGAAAACACACTTGGTGTTAAAACTCGATTTGGGCGGTGTGGATCCCTCGTTTCGGGATCTACGTGTGAAGATTTTGGATGAAGCTCATAAGACTCGATACTCCATTCATCCTAGTGCCACAAAGATGTACAAGACATGAAGAAAGATTATTAGTGGCCAGGTATGAAACGTGACGTGGCGGAGTATGTGAGTAAATGCCTTACTTGTTTGCAAGTGAAGGCGGAACATCAGAAGCCGTATGGGAAAATCCAACCTTTGGATATACCGGAATGGAAGTGGGAGCACATCACCATGGATTCATTACGAAGCTGCCACGTACTCCGAAAGGATACGATGCCATATGTGTGATAGTTGACCATCTGACGAAGAGTGCTCACTTCCTACCGATCCGTGAGACATATTTATCTGAGAGGTTGGCTGACCTTTTCACTAAGGAGATTGTGACTCGTCATGGTGTACCGATGTCTATTGTGTCGGATCGTGACACTCGGTTTACGTCTAAATTCTGGAAGAAATTCCACGACGCCATGGGGACGAGGTTACATATCAGCACGGCTTATCATCCCCAGACTGATGGTTAGTCAGAAAGGACCATTCAGACACTGGAAGACATGCTCCGAGAATGTGTGATTGATTTTGGGGGAAGTTGGGATGACCACCTACCGTTAGCTGAATTATCATACAACAACAGTTATCATGCCGGCATTGGTATGCCACCATACGAGATGCTATACGGTAGGAGATGCAGAACACCCGTTTGTTGGGGTGATATTGGTCAGAAAGAGTTGGGAAGCGTCGAGGTAATTGAGGCTACGACTGAGAAGCTCGAAAAGATTAAGGCCTTCATGAAGGCAACTAAAGATAGACAGAAGTTGTATGCCGATAAACGACGTAGACCAATTGAGTTCCAGGTGGGTGACCGGGTCCTGTTGAAGGTCTCACCTTGGAAGGGCATTATCCGATTTAGGAAGCGGGGCAAGTTGAGCCCAAGGTATGTAGGCCCTTTTCGAATCATTGCTCGAGTGGGAGAGGTGGCCTATAGGTTGGAATTTCCAGACGAGTTAAGTGGGATCCACCCGACATTCCATGTGTCACATCTAAGAAGGTGTATAGCTGATGAGGACATGATTGTTCCATTGGAAGACATTGAAGTTGATAAAAGGCTCAATTATGTAGAGCAACCAGTGGCAATCATTGATCGTAAGGAGAAGAGACTGAGAAATAAAGTGGTTCCTCTTGTGCGTGTACAGTGGAAGCACAGGAAGGGATCGGAGTCTACATGGGAGACTGAGGAGGAGATGAGGCAACATTATCCTTATATGTTCGAGGAACAACAGGTTTCGGGGACGAAACCTATATAAGGGGGGGTGGACTTGTAACACCCGGCTATTTTTGAAAAGTCAAGAATATGAAGAATAAAAGAAATAAATGCAATTATGTCCAAGTGGAGGGACCAAAAGTGTCCAAAGGACAAATATCTTTGAAAGTTATTGTAAAGGTGGGCATGGCCGCCCACCCTCTTTTCACATCACCATCTTCCTTGTTTCTTAGAGAGAGAGAGAGAGCAGAGAACTCTCGGTTTTCAGAAGAAGAAGAAGAAGTGGGCGAATTCAAGGTAAGAATTTGTGATTTTTATATGTTTATGACGGGTTTTGTCCCGGTTTTGGTGTTTATGTGCTTATGGGTTGTGTTTGTGCTTGGTTGCGTGTGTGTTTGATGTTGTTTCTAGGTGTTTTGAACTCCTTGCAAGAGGGTTAAAAGGAAGAACACCCAAGTTGCACCAGGTGAGTTCTAGACCCTGGTTTTTACATGTTTTGAAACATATTTGGGGCTGAAAACGTATTAAAAAGATTTTACAAAGTTATGTGTGGATACCAGTATGTGATGTGTATGTTGAATATTGATTCTTGAATGTTTATAGGCTACTCATGTTTAGAATAGCCACATTATGCTTAGAATAGATGAGATCGATGATTAGGATGGAAAATATCCTAGAAACATGTTTACAGAATGTTCATGCCCTAGATAATGGTTAATACGTCCAATGTGTCTTAGAAACAACTAAGTGTAAGTCATGTGCCTAGACAGTTACCCATGCACCTAAAACTTTCCTTAGAAATGTGTAAGTATGCCCATGCACTTGAATAGTGGCTCATGCGCCTAGAAATGTTAGTCTGATGACTAAGGGTAGGGCCATGCGCCCCAATAGTGCCCATGCGCCCAAGTGGCCATGCGCCTAAGTGCTCATGCGTCCGAATAGTGTCCATGCGCCTAGATTGAGATGAAATTTTCTAAGTGTTCAGACGTCCAAGAGTTCCATGCGCCTGCGTAACACCCAATATTTATTATTTGAAACCGTGGGAAAGAAAAGGAAATAAAGTCCAAAGTCGAGGGACCAAACTCGCCAACAAAAGAAAGTCTGGTGAGGGGGGAGTATATAAGGGAGAGGGCAGCCTTACCCTCTGCCCACACTCACAAACCGCCAAAGAAAATGAGAGAGAGAAAGAAAGAAAAAGAGGAAAAGTGCCGGTTCAGGTTGGTTCGGTCGCCAAAATCGTCGTGAAGCAAGCCAAATTGAAGCCCTTGTCGTTGTGCTCGTTTGTGTGAGTTCTAGGACCCCACTTTTACTTGTTTTCAACCGATTTTGGGGCTGGAAAGCATAAAAACCCATTTTTGTATGTGTATGTGTTTGACCCATTTGGGTGTGATGGTGTGATGCGTTCGTGTATGTTTCCGGGCTTGTGTGTGCTTTTATGGTGATATGGTATTCATCCTAAGGTTTAGGAGGTTGATTTAGGCTTAAAATGGGTTTAGATGAGTTTGGCGGCCGAAAACCCCCTCGGCTGCAGTCGGGATGAACTGCATTCTGCATCAGTTAGGGCTAGGCGACCGACTGGAGGCCGAATGGAGGCCATACGGCCGATTAGGGTGGCGATTGGGGTCCATTCGCATGATTGAATCTCCATTCGCACGATTGAAAGGCCAGTCGCATGGAGGTCATGCGACTGAAGGTCCAGTCGCATAAGTGCTCATCCGTATTAATCCCATTCGCATGAGGTCCATCCGCATTGTCCCTTCACACGACGGGATGTTCATTCGCATAAGTGTTCATCCGTATTAGTTCATTCGCATGATGTTCAGTCGCTTGGAGGCAATGCGACTGAAGGGTGTCCATACGCCCGAATAGGGCTGTTGCACCCGAGGAAGGTGTAGATTGACTTCTGACTTTCGGGGGAAAGTGCAGGTGTAAGTTTTGACGTAAAGGTTCCCATAAGAGTTTGTAAGATGATGCTTGAGGCCTTAGAAAGCATGTTGGGTACGATGATGATGATGAAGCAAGTTTATGCACGTTATGTATGCATGGTGTTGCCCTGTATGATGATGCTGATTGTGTATGTTATGTTCCTTATTATGATGTATGTTTATCTTTCCCATAACTTTACGTGTTATGATAATGAATGAACGAACTATTATGTAACGTAAAGTGAAAGATAATGAAAGATTAATACGATGTTGAATGCATGCATTAATGAACGAATGAAACGTCTTGCACGCATCGGATACGGGTCCTTCTTTGTGATTGACCCTTAATGTAGAACCTCTACCGCTCACCCCTAGTACTATGGCATACGTTTAGCTGTTCATTTATTGACTTCGGCCGGTAGCTAAGACTGATGGTTACTCCTAGTACCGTGGCATACGTTTAGCTGTTCATTTATTGACTTCGGCCCGGTAGCTACGACTAACCGAGGTGTAGCACATGGTATTGGTACGGATGATGTCCGACGCGCAAGTAAAGTCATAAAGAACGAATGAATGAATGAATGAAGATGGATAATAAAGATATTGTCTATGTGTACGTACGATGTGTGATCATGTAAAAGTAACGAATGGTTTTATATGAAAGTAAAGTATGTTTTGTAATAAAACTAGAACTCACTCACCAACGCTGACTTTTATATGTTTTCTAGTTGGCAGGTAATGTTTGCTGAGGATGGCACACCGTGAAGCTACTCAGCTCTTTTGGGATGGCATTCTTTTGATTAATGTTTTTGCATTGTAATGCGAACAAGCTATTTTGTAATGAATGTGCATTAACTTGCAAAAGCGTTTACATGGAAATGAAAGATTGTTTTAGTTTTCCGCTGCGATTTATGAAATACGAATGCAATTATGTTGGTGGGTGAGAGAGATGGAGGCCGTTCTCGACATCAGCGAGTGTCGAGAAGATAACAAGGTGAAGTTTGCCACTCATTCATTTGTGGACTAGGCACTATGTTGGTGGGACAACATTGTCCAAGCAGAGGGTAATCGGGCAATCGGAAGAATGAAATGGCCCGAGTTGAAGAAGATGGTGATTGAGGAGTTCTGTCCTCGTAGAGAATTGGATAAGTTGGAAAGGGAGTTTCTGCAGTTGGAGGCTGGGACCATGACACACCAGCAGTACACCACCAAGTTTAATGAAATGGCACGGCTCGTGCCTGATCAGGTGACGCCTCTGTCTCGGAAAATCAAGAGGTACATTCAGGGTTTACCGGTGGATGTTCGCCGGCATATGATCGCCGCCCGACCAAGCACGTTTAGGTCGGCGGTCGATTTGGCAGGAAGACTTTATGATGAGAGGGAGGTGATGGTGGTCGAAGCGAGCAAGAAGGGTGGTGGTCGAAGCGAGCAAGAAGGGTGGTGGTGATCGGAACTGGAACGGGAAACGGTTGGGTCGGGGTGATGCCTCGACATGTAACAAAAAGGCACGGGTGGATGACCGCCGCGTGGCCATATCGGGAGCGGGATCAAGGAGGTGTGGTAAGTGTGGAAATGAGCATGCGGGAGAATGTAGGCTGGGTTTGAATGTGTGCTTCAAGTGTGGGAAGACAGGGCATATGGCGAAGGATTGCCTGTCGGGCAAATGTTTTAACTGTGGGGAAACTGGTCATATGAGCAGAGATTGTAAAAATTGTCGAGGAGTGAGGGTTCAGGGGTGAGGAAGACGGGAAGTGATGGACCGAGGGGCGAGCGCCAGGGCATTCACCATGACACAGGAGGAGGCTAGGACGGACCCTGACGTTGTGTCCGGTACATTTCTAGTGAATCAAACTTTAGCTTCTGTGCTATTTGATTTTGGTGCTAGTAGGAGTTTTATTTCTGCTGCTTTCTGTGCTAAGCTGCCTGTTAGTAGTAGACGTGTTGAGGCGCCCTTTGATGTAGAAACTGCCATAGGTAAGTCTACCAGGATTTCTGAGATGATAGAGAATTGTGATGTGGAACTTGAGGGTCATAAGTTTCCTGTTAGACCGTTGTGATGACCTTGGGTGGTTTCGATTTGGTTCTTGGGATGGATTGGTTGGCGGACTTCGAGGCGAACATTGTGTGTCGCAAGAAGATGATTCGGTTGACAGCGCCTGACGGAAGTTTGGTAAGGTTATGGTGATCGAGTCACGACGATCCCGAAGGTGATCTCAATGGCAGTAGCGGGAAATTGTATGAGGCGTGGATGTAGCTCCAACTTGGCTTATGTAAAGGATGTAGATGCACCAACACCACAACTGTCTGATGTACCGGTTGTGTGTGACTTTCCATACGTATTCCCGGAAGACTTACCAGGAGTACCACCTGATAGAGAGATTGAATTTCAGATTGATCTGATATCGGGTGCCCAACCTGTTTCCAAGGCACCATATCAGTTAGCTCCGATGGAGATGAAAGAATTGATGGAACAGTTGCAAGAGTTGCTTGATAAGGGGTTCATTAGACCGAGTATCTCTCCTTGGGGTGCTCCGGTCCTGTTTGTAAAGAAGAAGGATGGTAGTATGAGGATGTGCATTGACTACCGCGAGCTGAACAAGTTGACAGTGAAGAACCGATACCCCTTACCGAGAATAGATGATTTGTTCGATCAGCTTCAAGGTGCTAGTTGGTTTTCAAGAATAGATCTTCGGTCTGGCTATCATCAGTTGAATGTGAAGGAACAAGATATCCCTAAAACAGCTTTCCACACGCGCTATGGTCATTATGAGTTTCTTGTCATGTCCTTTGGTTTGACCAATGCGCTAGCTGCTTTTATGGATTTGATGAATCGTGTGTGTCGGCCGATGCTGGATAAATCAGTGATTGTGTTTATTGATGATATCCTGATTTACTCGAGGAGCGAAGTAGAGCATGCCAGTCACGTGCGGGAGGTTCTAGAGACGTTGAGAAGGGAGAAATTGTATGCTAAATTCTGCAAGTGCGCGTTCTGGTTGCGCGAAGTTCAGTTTTGGGTCATGTGGTGAATCCCGACGGGATTATGGTGGTTCCGGCGATAGTGGAGGCGGTTATGCAATGGAAGTCACTAAAGACGCCAACTGAGATCCGTAGCTTCTTGGGTTTGGCGGGTTACTATAGAAGATTTATCCAAGACTTCTCTAAGATTGCTTCTCCACTAACTAAGTTGACCCGAAAGGATGTGAAGTTTGTATGGGGTCAAGCTCAAGAGAAGGCGTTCGAAGAGCTGAAGGAAAGACTGACTCAAGCTCCTGTTCCGTCATTACCCGACGGAAGCGAAGATCTGGTGGTCTATTCTGATGCTTCCTACTCGGGGTTGGGGTGTGTGTTAATGCAGAGAGGGAAGGTTATAGCCTATGCATCCGACAGTTGAAAGTTCATGAGGTCAATTATCCTACTCATGACTTGGAGCTAGCAGCCGTGGTCTTTGCACTAAAGATTTGGAGGCACTATCTCTACGGGACGAAGTGCACCATATTCACCGACCATAAGAGCTTGAAGTACTTCTTCGAGCAAAAGGATCTGAACATGAGGCAGAGGAGATGGTTGGAGCTTATAAAGGATTATGATTGCGAGATCCATTACCATCCAGGCAAAGCTAATGTGGTGGCGGATGCCCTTAGCCAAAAGGAAAGACCCGAACCGATTCGGGTGAAATCTTATCAACTAATCATGACCTCTGATGTGATGAAGCAAGTCAAGGAGTTTCAAGATGAGGCATTGAAAGAAGATCATCTTAACTCGGAAAGAATGAGAGGTCTGGTTGGGGAATTGGGTGAAAACACACTCGGTGTTAGAACTCGATTCGGTCGTGTATGGATTCCTCATTTTGGGGACCTACGGGTGAAGATAATGGATGAAGCTCACAAGACTCGATACTCCATTCATCCTGGTGCCACGAAAATGTACCATGCCATGAAGAAAGATTATTGGTGGCCGGGTATGAAGCGTGACGTGGTGGAGTATGTGAGTAAGTGCCTTACTTGCTTACAGGTGAAGGCAGAGCATCAAAAGCCGTATGGGAAGATCCAACCTTTGGATATACCGGAATGGAAGTGGGAGCACATCACATGGACTTCATTACGAAGCTGCCACGTACCCCGAAAGGGTACGATGCCATATGGGTGATAGTTGATCGTTGACGAAGAGTGCTCACTTTCTACCGATCCGCGAGACGTATTCATCTGAGAGGTTGGCCGATCTGTTCATCAAGGAAATTGTAACTCGTCATGGTGTGCCGGTGTCTATTGTGTCTGATCGCGACACTCGGTTTACATCTAAATTTTGGAAGAAATTCCACGACGCTATGGGGACGAGGTTACATATTAGCACGACTTATCATCCCCAGACTGATGGTTAGTCAGAAAGGACCATTCAGACATTGGAAGACATGATTCGAGCATGTGTGATTGATTTTTGTGGAAGTTGGGATGACCACCTACCGCTAGCTGAATTCTCCTACAACAACAGCTATCATGCCAGCATTGGTATGCCGCCATATGAGATGCTATACGGTAGGAGATGCAGAAAACCCGTTTGTTGGGATGATATTGGTCAGAAGGAATTGGGGAGCGTCGAGGTAATCGAGGCTATGACTGAGAAGCTTGAAAAGATCAAAGCCTTTATGAAGGTAGCCAAAGATAGACAGAAGTCGTATGCTGATAAAAGACGCAGGCCGATTGAGTTCCAGGTGGGTGACAGGGTTATGTTGAAGGTCTCACCTTGGAAGGGTATTATCAGATTCAGAATGCGGGGCAAGTTGAGCCCAAGGTATATAGGCCCTTTCCGAATCATTGCTCGAGTGGGAGAGGTGGCCTATAGACTGGAGTTACCGGATGAGTTAAATGGAATTCACCCGACATTCCATGTATCTCATCTAAGGAAGTGCTTAGCAGATGAAGATATGATTGTCCCATTGGAAGATATCGAAGTAGATGAACGGCTCAATTATGTGGAGCAACCAGTGGCAATCATCGACCGAAAGGAGAAAAGGCTAAGGAATAAAGTGGTTCCTCTTATGCGTGTACAGTGGAAGCACAGGAAGGGATCCGAGTCAACGTGGGAGACTGAGGAAGAAATGAGACAACATTATCCATGTTTGTTCGACGAATAACAGGTTTCGGGGACGAAACCTATTTAAGGGGGGTGGACTTGTAACATCCGAATATTTATTATTTTGAAGCTGGTGGGGAAAGAAAAGGAAATAAAGTCCAAAGTCGAGGGACCAAACTCGCCAACGAAAGAAAGTCGGGTGAGGGGGGAGTATATAAGGGAGAGGGCAGCCCTTACCCTCTCCCCCACAGTCACAAATCAGCCAAAGAAAGGGGAGAAGAGAAAAAGAAGAGAAAAAGAGGAAAAGTGCCGGTTCGGGTTGGTTCGGGTCGCCAAAATCATCGTGAAGCAAGCCAAATTGAAGCCATTGTTGTTGTGCTCGTTTGTGTGAGTTCTAGGACCCCACTTTTACTTGTTTTCAACCGATTTTGGGGCTGGAAAGCATAAAAACCCGTTTTTGTATATGTATGTGTTTGACCCATTTGGGTGTGTTGTGTGTGATGCGTTTCGGTATGTTTCCGGGCTTGTGTGTGCTTGTATGGTGATATGGTATGCATCTCTAAGGTTTAGGATGGTTGATTAGGCTTAAAATGGGTTTAGATGAGTTTGGAGGCCGAAAACCCTCGGCTGCAGTCGGATGAACTGCATTCTGCATCAGTTAGGTCTAGGCGATCGACTGGAGGCCGAATGGAGGCATATGGCCGATTAGGGTGCGATTGGGGTCCGTTTGCACGATTGAAGGTCCATTCGCACGATTGAAAGGCCAGTCGCATGGAGGTCATGCGACTGAAGGTCCAGTCGCATGGAGGTCATGCGACTGAAGGTCCAGTCGCATGGAGGTCATGCGACTGAAGGTCCAGTCGCATAAGTGCTCATCCGTATTAATCCCATTCGCATGAGGTCCATCCGCATTGTCCCTTCACACGACGGGATGTTCATTCGCATAAGTGTTCATCCGTATTAGTTCATTCGCATGATGTTCAGTCGCTTAGAGGCAATGCGACTGAAGGGTGTCCATACGCCCGAATAGGGCTGTTGCACCCGAGGAAGGTGTAGATTGACTTCTGACTTTCGGGGGAAAGTGCAGATGTAAGTTTTGACGTAAAGGTTCCCATAAGAGTTGTAAGATGACGCTTGAGGCCTTAGAAAGCATGTTGGGTACGATGATGATGATGAAGCAAGTTTATGCACGTTATGTATGCATGGTGTTGCCCTGTATGATGATGATGACTGTGTATGTTATGTTCCTTATTATGATGTATGTTTATCTTTCCCATAACTTTACGTGTTATGATAATGAACGAACTATTATGTAACGTAAAGTGAAAGATAATGAAAGAGTAATACGATGTTGAATGCATGCATTAATGAACGAATGAACGTCTTGCACGCATCGGATACGGGTCCTTCTTTGTGATTGACCCTTAATGTAGAACCTCTACCGCTCACCCCTAGTACTGTGGCATACGTTTAGCTGTTCATTTATTGACTTCGGCCCAGTAGCTAAGACTGATGGTTACTCCTAGTACCGTGGTATACGTTTAGCTGTTCATTTATTGACTTCGCCCGGTAGCTACGACTAACCGGGGTGTAGCACATGGTATTGGTACGGGTGATGTCCGACACGCAAGTAAAGTCATAAAGAACGAATGAATGAATGAATGAAGATGGATAATAAAGATATTGTCTATGTGTACGTACGATGTGTGATCATGTAAAAGTAATGAATGGTTTTATATGAAAGTAAAGTATGTTTTGTATTAAAACTAGAACTCACTCAGCAACGCTGACTTTTTATATGTTTTCTAGTTGGCAGGTAATGTTTGCTGAGGATGGCACACCGTGAAGCTACTCAGCTCTTTTGGGATGGCATTCTTTTGATTAATGTTTTTGCATTGTAATGCGAACAAGCTATTTTGTAATGAATGTTGTATTAACTTGCAAAAGCGTTTACATGGAATGAAAGATTGTTTTAGTTTCCCGGTGCGATTTATGAAATACGAATGCAATTATACGTTTTATGTGCGATGAGAACCCAGCTGTATGCGTCTCGGGAACGGGGCCTTACAAGTTGGTATCAAAGCGAAAGTTTAAGTGAAATGTGTAAATTTTCAAAATAAACCTAATCTTAAACTGAGAATGGGACGGGAAGGGAATGGGATGCCAATCTGAGTAGCTGCGTGCCATCAGGTATTTTCGTAAAGTTAACCGGTTTTATGTGCGCATGGTATGTGGTTATGTGTTGTATGTAGATTTAAATACTGATGTAGTCAGGACGGGTAATGCTCGGGTATGAAGAGTGAAGTAAGTGGCTAATCACAACTGGCCACTGTAATTAGGGACTTACTATACTTAACATAAACTGAGCTGTTCCCTTGAATGACTGTGTTGGTGTTTGAATCTTTCAGTGTGCGTGTGATGGCCGGAGGTAGATCTTCGAAAGCTTCTAGGGATGGAGGTCACGATACTGAACCGCGACCCAAGAGAGGGAGACCCGAGTTGAGAGGGTGGTTCATGAAGAACAAAAGACCCCCATCCGGAGGGTGGCGACGAAAGCGCCAATCTGAGAGCCTCAGTAAAGGAGGCTGTTGTAGAAGAAGTCCATCAGGTCATGCAGACAATCTTACCGTCTGTGGTGACTGAAGTTATTAAGGCTGTACGAGAAGGGGAAAGAAAAGAAAGAAACAGATCCTCTGGAGAACGGGAACACCCAGAGCCTGAAACGGTCCTGTTTGATGATGAAGAGGAAGAAGAAGAGCCTATGCCAGAGGCAGTGCGAGGATGTAACTACGGGGCATTTATGAGATGCGATCCCCCTACTTTTGACGGTAATGGCAATGTTGCCGCTGCTCACCGATGGGTGAGAGAGATGGAGGCCGTTCTCAACATCAGCGAGTGTCAGGAAGATCAGAAGGTGAAGTTTGCCACTCATTCATTGTGGACTCGGAACTATGTTGGTGGGAAAAAATTGTCCAAGCAGAGGGTAATCGGGCAATCGGGAGAATGAAATGGCCCGAGTTGAAGAAGATGGTGATTTAGGAGTTCTGTCCTCACAGGGAAATGGATAAGTTGGAAAGGGAGTTTCTGCAGTTGGAGGCTGGGACCATGACACACCAGCAGTACACCACCAAGTTTAATGAAATGGCACGGCTCGTGCCTGATCAGGTGACGCCTTTGTCTCGGAAAATCAAGAGGTACATTCAGGGTTTATCGGTGGATGTTCGCCGGCATATGATCGTCGCCCGACCAAGAACGTTTAGGTCGGCGGTTGATTTGGCAGGAAGACTTATGATGAGAGGGAGGTGGTGGTGGTCGAAGCGAGCAAGAAGGGTGGTGGTGATCGGAACTAGAACGGGAAACGTTGGGTCGGGGTGATGCCTCGACGGGTAACAAAAAGGCACGGGTGGATGACCGCGCGTGGCCATATCGGGAGCGGGATCAAGGAGGTGTGGTAAGTGTGGAAAGGAGCATGCGGGAGAATGTAGGCTGGGTTTGAATGTGTGATTCAAGTGTGGGAAGACAGGGCATATGGCGAAGGATTGCCTGTCGGGCAAATGTTTGAACTGTGGGGAAACTGGTCATATGAGCAGAGATTGTAAAAAGTCGAGGACTGAGGGTTCAGGGGTGAGGAAAACGGGAAGTGATGGACCGAGGGCGAGTGCCAGGGCATTCACCATGACACAGGAAGAGGCTAGGACAGACCCTGACGTTGTGTCCGGTACATTTCTAGTGAACCAAACTTTAGCTTCTGTGCTATTTGATTCTGGTGCTAGTAGGAGTTTTATTTCTGCTACTTTCTGTGCTAAGCTGCCTGTTAGTAGTAGACGTGTTGATGCGCCCTTTGATGTAGAAACTGCCATAGGTAAGTCTACCAGGATTTTTGAGATGATAGAGAATTGTGATGTGGAACTTGAGGGTCATAAGTTTCCTGTTAGACTGTTTGTGATGACCTTGGGTGGTTTCGATTTGGTTCTTGGGATGGATTGGTTGGCGGACTTCGAGGCGAACATTGTGTGTCGCAAGAAGATGATTCGGTTGACAGCGCCTGACGGAAGTTTGGTAACGGTTTATGGTGATCGAGTCACGACGATCCCGAAGGTGATCTCAATGGCAGTAGCAGGAAATTGTATGAGGCGTGGATGTAGCGCCTACTTGGCTTATGTAAAGGATGTAGATGCACCAACACCACAACTATCTGATGTACCGGTTGTGTGTGACTTTCCAGACGTATTCCCGGAAGACTTACCAGGAGTACCACCTGATAGAGAGATTGAATTTCAGATTGATCTGATATCGGGTGCCCAACCTGTTGCCAAGGCACCATATCGGTTAGCTCCGACGGAGATGAAAGAATTGATGGAATGGTTGCAAGAGTTTCTTGATAAGGGGTTCATTAGACCGAGTATCTCTCCTTGGGGTGCTCCGGTCCTGTTTGTAAAGAAGAAGGATGGCAGTATGAGGATGTGCATTGACTACCGCGAGCTGAACAAGTTGACAGTGAAGAACCGATACCCCTTACCGAGAATAGATGATTTGTTCGATCAGCTTCAAGGTGCTAGTTGGTTTTCAAGAATAGATATTCGGTCTGGCTATCATCAGTTGAAAGTGAAGGAACAAGATATCCCTAAAACAGCTTTCCACACGCGCTATGGTCATTATGAGTTTCTTGTCATGTCCTTTGGTTTGACCAATGCGCTAGCTGCTTTTATGGATTTGATGAATCGTGTGTGTCGGCAGATGCTGGATAAATCAGTGATTGTGTTTATTGATGATATCCTGATTTACTCGAGGAGCGAAGTAGAGCATGCCGGTCACGTGCGGGAGGTTCTAGAGAAGTTGAGAAGGGAGAAATTGTATGCTAAATTCTCCAAGTGCGCGTTCTGGTTGCGCGAAGTTCAGTTCTTGGGTCATGTGGTGAATCCCGACGGGATTATGGTGGACCCGGCGAAAGTGGAGGCGGTTATGCAATGGAAGTCACCAAAGACGCCAACCGAGATCCGTAGCTTCTTGGGTTTGGCGGGCTACTATAGAAGATTTATCCAAGACTTCTCTAAGATTGCTTCTCCACTAACTAAGTGACCCGAAGGATGTGAAGTTTGTATGGGGTCAAGCTCAAGAGTAATACGATGTTGAATGCATGCATTAATGAACGAATGAATGAACGAAGTATTATGTAACGTAAAGTGAAAGATAATGAAAGAGTAATACGATGTTGAATGCATGCATTAATGAACGAATGAAACGTCTTGCACGCATCGGATACGGGTCCTTCTTTGTGATTGACCCTTAATGTAGAACCTCTACCGCTCACCCCTAGTACTGTGGCATACGTTTAGCTGTTCATTTATTGACTTCGGCCCAGTAGCTAAGACTGATGGTTACTCCTAGTACCGTGGCATACGTTTAGCTGTTCATTTATTGACTTCGGCCCAGTAGCTACGACTAACCGGGGTGTAGCACATGGTATGGTACGGATGATGTCCGACGCCGCAAGTAAAGTCATAAAGAACAAATGAACGAACGAATGAATGAAGATGGATAATAAAGATATTGTCTATATTTACGTACGATGTGTGATTATGTAAAAGTAACGAATGGTTTTATATGAAAGTAAAGTATGTTTTGTAATAAAACTAGAACTCACTCAGCAACGCTGCCTTTTTATATGTTTTCTAGTTGGCAGGTAATGTTTGCTGAGGATGGCACACCGTGAAGCTACTCAGCTCTTTTGGATGGCATTCTTTTGATTAATGTTTTTGCATTGTAATGCGAACAAGCTATTTTGTAATGAATGTTGTATTAACTTGCAAAAGCGTTTACATGGAAATGAAAGATTGTTTTAGTTTTCCGCTGCGATTTATGAAATACGAATGCAATTATATATTTTATGTGCGATGAGAACCCAGCTGTAAGCGTCCCGGGAACGGGGCCTTACAGCCTGAAAGTGGCCCATGCGCCTAAGTGTTCCTCATGCGTCTGAATAGTGTCCATGCGCCTGCATAGTGCCCATGCGCCTAGGACTTAGAATATTTTTCTGATTTTTGGGGAAAATGCAAAAAGTAGGCTTTGACTTGGGATATTCCCGGGGAACTATAAGTTGACTTTTGGGGTCATAAGTAGTATGATGGGCATGTGATGGATGATGACGATGATGATGATGTTGCATGATTAAGCATGATGTATGTTATGTGTGTATGATGCCCTATGATGATGTATGTATGGTATGTTATGTATGTTCCTATGATGATGAATGTTTATCTTTCCATGGCTTTACGTGTTGTGTTAATGAATGAACCGAAAGTATTATGTAACGTAAAGTGAAAGATAATGAAAGAGGAACATGACGAATGAATGCATGCATTAACGAATGAATGAACGTAAAAAGTCTTGCAAGCAAATGTATGGAGGTTCACACCCAATGAAGGGTGTTAGCTCAACTGTGTGCGGGTTAGCTACCCCAGAAGGATGCACACTGGGGTCCAATCCTTGTGATTGACCATATGTATGGGATCCTTGCCGCTTGCCTTAGGTACTGGAGTCAGCTTCGTGCACAATGTTCGGGGTCTATAATAGACCTCAGGCCCAGTAACCAGCTTCGTGCACAATGTTCGGGGTATAGCACATGGCATTGATCCAGAATGAAAAGAAAAGATGAATGGTGACTGTACTTGCCCCAGGTACTGGAGTCAGCTTCGTGCACAATGTTCGGGGTCTATGGTAGACCTCAGGCCCAGTAACCAGCTTCGTGCACAATGTTCGGGGTATTGTACATGTCACAAGATGTAATGAATGAACGAAGATTAATGAACGTAATGGAAGATAATAATGATATTTTCTGTATGTACGTATGATGTATGATCACGAACGTACGAAACGTATAGTATGGGTTTTGAAAGAAAATAATAATGATTTTATGTATGTTTTATTATAAAACTAGAACTCACTCAGCAACACTGACTTTTATATGATTTCAGTTGGCAGGTAAACGTTGCTGGGGATGGCACGGGGCGGCTGCTCAGCTCTTTTGGATGGCATCCATTTAATTAAGGCTTTTGTGATGTAATACAATAATGTAATTTTCTAACCGACAAACGATGCATTATTTTGCAAAAGTTTTATGATGAAAAGAAATGCCTTCTGTTTTATGTTTTCCGCTGCAACGTTTTGAGGAATAAATGTAAAGTATATGTTTTATGTGCGATGAATCGCCAGCTGTGAGGTGCCTGGGAACGGGACCTTACATAACTCAACCAATTAATTCGCGGATAGAGACACCAGAACATATTGATAGTACTATGGGGTAGGTATCCCCATTCTCTAGACTCGTTGAACGTGTCAATCAACGGTCACTAACATTGAATGTTTATTTCTGCAACAACAAAAGACAATACTCATAATAAGTATTGGAGGTGTTTTTAGTCTTTTTCGTAGCTATAGTTTTGGTTGTGGGCTCATGGCTTTATTTCTTGTATTTACATTCATATATAATGGCTTGATTCATATTCGCTACAAATGCTTACCATTATTAAAATTTTTTATCGAGTCTCAAACTTTACGAGCTCACTAACTTTTAGTTGACCTATTTTAGCGTGTTTTCAGGTGATAACTAGTTATAAAACTAAAACGTGTAAAAAGTAATCTCAACAATTAATATTCTTAATTGATAGTCGAGTTCAAATTGCAGGAAAAACTTTGTTAGATGTGTATCTTAGAAATGACCACTTTTGTTTACTTTTCCAAGTTCCTTCATTCCTTTAAATGTTCGTAACTTTTATGTACGTCATTATTTTTTTATAAAAATTACATATAAAAACGTGTTTTTTATCTTTAAAAGGAGTACATTATTGTTATATACAAATGTAATATTTTTTTACGTTTTAAGCTCATATCTAGTAATTATGTTTTTAGTGCAATTCATTGTGTCATTTTATTAGTTATTGTGTCTTTTTTTTAATGCTATTGTGTTTTTTAAAAATGATCAATTTTAAAAATAATATAATGATGAAATAACATTGTCATGTATCTCTAATATGTATAACAATATTAAATTAACAACTAACTAATTTATACATTAAAAACATAACAAAAGAACACAAAGTCTCATTATGTATATTGATCATCATTGTGTTATTAAATACTATAAGTTTTGAACAATACATTTGTGAAATAAAAAAATTCCGTACTTGTAATTGTAAAACACAAATATAGATAACTATAAGTTTATATAATCTATAAAAAATAATGAGACACATTGTGTTATCTTCAATATTATGAGTCTATGAGTTTTAAAAAATACATTGGTAAAAGTATATTATTGTGCATTTTTGTAAGGTCCCGTTTAGGGACACTTGCAGCCGTCAATCATCGCACATAAAACATATCTTTACATTTAACTTAAATAAACACTGCAGCGGAAACATTCAAAAATGACATTTCATTTTATTATAATAGCTTTTGCAAAATAATACATCGTCGTCGAATTACAAAATACATGTTGCATTACATCACAAAAGCATTATAAAAATGGATGCCATCCAAAAAGTGCCAAGTAGCCGCCCCGTGCCATCCTAGCAACCTTACCTGCCAACTGGAAAATGCATAAAAACTCATTGTTGCAGAGTGAGTTCTACTTTTATAAACATTATATTACCTTTCATTTGTTAAAACATTTTGTTTACTATCACACGTGATCACACATCATACGTACATCAAGGTAATAGTTATTATCTTTATCATCGTTCGTTTCTTACATTTCGCACGTTTCACACATTTCATACTTATCGCACTTTTCGTACTTTTATTATCTTTTCACTTTTATCTAGGTCCTGTACTTAACCCCCTCTTGAGCACATAGCTATATCATCTAGGGTTAAGCAACAAAGACCCCATATTGCACGTATGGAGTAGTCACCAGGACTGACTCCCCCTGTGTGTGTGAACTCTTATGGGTTAGCTAAAATCGCACGCTGTATAACACACAGTAATTAAGAAATCCCACGTATTGGAGTAGTCATCAAGACTAAACTCTTACTGTGTATATGAACCCTTATGAGTTAGCCAAAATCACACGCTGTAGACACACAGTTGAGCTAACAACTCTCAATGAGTTGTGTACCTCCTTTCAATATCTTGCAAGCCTTTCTTACTTTCATTCATTCATTAATGCGTGCATTCTTTATTTCGTTCCTCTTTTCATTATCTTTCAGTTTACTTTATATAATACTTAATCATTTCTTTCATTAACATTTAACGCAAATCCGCGGGAAGATAAACATACATAAACAGGAACATCAACAGGAACATGCAAATCTTCTTACAATCAACATGCATACATAACATACATCACACATACCATCATGCATAACATCATACATAACATCATCATTGTCATGCATCATCATCATCTTATATCATTCACGCCTATCACATCATATTTGACCTCAAAAAATCAACTTACATAGCCCCCGGAACATCCCAAGTCAAAGCCTACTTTTACATGTTTCCCCAAAATTCAGAAAATATTCTAAGTCTTTAGGCGCATGAGCACATTCCAAGCGCATGAGCACTATGCAGGCGCATGAGCACTATGCAAACGCATGGCCATTCAGACGCATGAGGAACACTTATGCGCATGAGGAAAATTTTAGGTGCATCAACACTATTGGGGCGCATGAGCAACACTTAGTCTATTCTGGGCAAAATTCTAGGCGTATGAGCACTATGCAGGCGCATGAGTGCTTAGGCGTATGAGCTATCCTGGGCGCATGAACACTTAGTCAAATTCAACCTATTTCTCGGTACATGAGTACTATACAGGCACATGAGGTTTTGTGCGCATGAGGACACTTAGGCAGATTTCCATACTAGGTGCATGAACCCTATTTGGCCGTATGAGCAGCCTATTTCACACTTAAACATCATAATTCAGTCCCCAATCATTCTCCAACTTATTCTAAGCTTAAATCATGCATTCTAATCCTTAGAAACATAATCATAACATCATGAAACATATACATAGTCCAAAATCAATCCCCACCTGCAACATACTCACATACATAGATACAGGTATAGACCCAACTTTTATGAAAAGTTCACACATGCATTTCCTGCCCCAAAACAGTTTAAAACAAGCAAAAAAAGGGGGTCCTAGAACTCATCTTTGCAGCTCTTTGGGTAAGACTTCTTCAGAATCGTTTGCAAATTGATTCAAACACCTAGAACCCACCAAAACACACACAACCGAACACATAATACATATAAGCATACATGTAACACCCCGAATTTCTATTTAAATGAAAGGAAAAGAAAAGTAAATAGAAAGAACAGATAATGAGCACAAATGGAGGGGAAAAAGTGTACAAAGTACAAAACCTTTTTACCTTAAGGTTTAAAGGGGAATGGTCGCCCATTTCCTCTCCATCTTCTTCATTCGGCTGAAAGGAAGAAGGAAGAGAGAGAAAGCCCCGGTTCGAGAGAGAGAATGAGGAAGAAGCAGCTGCAAAGTGTTTGTTTTCGGGATTCAAGAGCTGAATCGAAGGTAGGTCTCGAACTGGAAGAGTGTTGCTCAAAGGCTGCTCAAGGTGAGTTTCTAGAACCTCTCTTTTACTGATTTTCAACTTGTTTGGGTCTATTATGCATACTAAGTAAACATTTTGAAAGTAACCATGGGTCTACAACCTTATGTTCAAATGATGTATGTATGTATGTATGTTTTAGAGTTGGCTTATGGGTTAGTGATGATGATTAGCATGCTTAGGTGCCCTTAGTATGTTAGATCTATGTTTGGGTATGATTAGAGTGGTAATAGGGTGAATATGATAACATAGAAAATATTTCAGAGTGTTCTGATGAACATGAACAGTGGTCCATGCGCCTAGAGTGTTGGGCATGGGCCGAAGAGAGGGCCATGCGCCTACATAGTGGCCCATGCGCCCAGCATGTTGGCCATGCATCTAAGGGTTGGTCATGCGCCCAAGTGCTGGCCATGCGCCTAAATAGTGCCATGCGCCCAAAGTGATTGAAACGGCTAAGTGTTGATGCACCTGCATAGTGGCAAAAGCGCCTTAACAGGGCAAAAGCGCCCAAATAGCGCCCATGCGCCCAGACTGTTTTGCACTTAGAATTTTTATGCTCATGCGCCTGGAAGGTCCCATGTGCTCAATTTGGACTTGAGGTTTTCTAAGTGGTTTTTAAGGGGTAATATGAGGAGATAAGCCTGGTTATGATATGATGGCTTATGTTTGATGTCTGTTATGTATGTGTGATGTGCCCACATGGTGATGGTGTATGTTTATGATTATGTATGTTACTTATTATGTATGTATGTCTTCCCTTGGCTTTGTGTTGAACGTTAATGAATGTAATGAAGTATTATGTAACGTAAAGTGGAAGATAATGAAAAGAGGAACGTTAATGAATGAATGCATGTATTAATGAATGAATGTGAATGTGAGAGGCTTGCAAGCAAAGTATAGTGAAGTGCACGGCTCTAAATGCCTTAAGCTCAACCGCGTGAGGTTCAGCTAATCCTAAAGTGTGCACGCAAGGGTTCCAGTCTTTGTGACTGACCTTCAGTGTTGTTACCCATTTCGGTGGGGGTGTTGTTACCCATTTTGGTGGGGGTGTTGTTACCCATTTTGGTGGGGGTGTTGTTACCCATTTCGATGGGGGTGTTGTTACCCATTTCGATGGGGGTGTTGTTACCCATAATGTTGGGGGTGAAATATATGATGGTTACCCGAGTTACGTATAACTTCGGGGGTGTGGCATAAAGCCAGGTATAGGTATGAGGTGAGCGACTTTGTGTTGCAACAGACTCGGATAGAGTTCATTCCCTGTGATTGACTCATATGGGATCTTTGTCGCTGTAACACCCGGTTATCTTAAAAGGAAAGATATAAATAATAAAAAGAAAGAAAAGTAATAATGTCCAAGTGGAGGGACCAAAAGTGTCCAAAGGACAAATATCTTTGAAAGTTGGTGTAAAAGGTGGGCAAAGCCGCCCACCCTCTTTTCACATCACCATCTTCTTCAGTTTTAGAGAGAGAGAGAACAGAGAACTCTCGGTTTTTAGAACAAGAAGAAGAAGTGGGCGAATTCAAGGTATGAATTCGCAGTTTTTATGTGTTTATGACGGGTTTTATCCCGGTTATGTGCTCTTGTGCTTATGTGCTTGTGTTGTGTTCGGGTGTGTGCGTATGGTGTTGATTTTAGGTGTTTTGGAACTCTTTGCAAGCGGGTTCAAGGAAGAACACCCAAGTTGCATAAGGTGAGTTCTAGACCCAGGTTTTACTTGTTTTAAATGATCTTTGGGGCTGAAAATGTATTAAAATGGTTTTATAAAGTTCATGTATGTTTACCCTGTGCATTGTGCATGAATGAATGTGATTCTTGTATGCTTATAGGTTATTCATGCTAGAATAGCCACATTAAGCTTAGAACAGACAGATTCGATGATTTGGGTTGAAAACATACCGGAAACATATAGTACAGAAGGTCCATGCGCCTAAATAAGGTTCATGCGCCTAAATAAGGTTCATGCGCCTGAAAATGCCATAGTAAGAACTAAGTGTGATCCATGCACCCAAACAGTATTCCATGTGCCTAAGATTACCTTAGAAATGATAAAGTATAGCCCATGCGCCTGAACAGTTATCCATGCGCCTAGAAAATAATAGTCGGACGACTAAGTGTAGGGCCATGCGCCCCAATAGTGCCCATGCGCCCAAGTGGCCCATGCGCCTAAGTGTTCATACGCACCAATAGTGCCCATGCGCCTGAATGAGTTCATGCGCCTAAAGTGAAAATGTTTAAGTGTTAGGCTGATGCGCCTAAATAGTGATGAAACGCCCAAATAGGGCTCATGCGCCCAAATAGTTCCCATGCGCCTAAGACTTAGAAATTTTTACAGAATTTTTTGGGAGTCTGTGCTTTAGGGATTTGACCGAGGTTGACTAAGGGCTTATTAATGATTTTGTTTCATGCATGATATGATTGATTATGTTTGTTCCTTATTATGGTTATTGCTATTATTATTATTACCCATAGTATGTGACTTTACGTGGTATGTTATTATCGTAACGTAAAGTATTTCGTAACAATAAAGTGAAAGAGCAATAAACAAAGAAGAGGAACATTAATAAAATGTTAAAAAGTCTTGCAAGCTTACAGGAGGGACACGACCGTGTTGTCATTAGCTCAACTGTGCTGCGGGTGAGCTACCCTTTTATGCACACAGCGTCAATCAATTGAGATTGGCAGGACCTCTGTAGCATGCCCTGGGTGATTGGGTCGGCCTGTACATAGTACACAGACCCTTTCGGGGGATACAGTTACCCTTTCGGGGGATATAGTTGACCCTTTTGGGGGATACAGTTACCCTTTCAGGGGATATAGTTGACCCTTTCGAGGGATATAGATGGCCCATCACCCGTTTTCCATCGCGCATTGTTGGTCTGCGGATAGTATATATATTTGATAAAGGTTTATTGAACAGATTCAGTTTTAATTGGTTGTTACTAATACTAAACCACACACACAAAAGGCAGTGTACCTGTTGTGTGGTAATATAGTGTTGATAAGAACCGAGTATCAATCCGTGGACACACCTAGCCTACTTAACAAATTTGATGTTTGACTATCAGATTTGGTTTTTGTTAAAGAAAGTGATATTTTGTATTAAAAAATTTTTTTTAGGGTTTAAAAGTAAAAAGTAGTAAAAAGAAAGTAAAATAAGAATTGAAGCGTTTGGATTTAAAATCAGGGAATAAAAGTTATCATCCTAATTAGAATCCTCTTATGTAATTGTGATGAATTGGTGAGGTGATGTGATTATGTCAATGTTTATAAAGATGAGCCGGCGCGATTTCTCGACTATCCTGCTGCCGTAGTGACTTGATCCTGTCAGGCTGATTTTACTGCTCAGATCAAAGCCCTAGTAATATAGGTAAATCTTTTGCGTCCTATTTGACATACGATTTCTGAAAACATAATTTAATGTTAAAAAGAGAGTTGATCAGGTTCCTTCCTAACATACCATTAATTTTAGAAAACCGTAACAATTACTGAAGTTTCCGAACTAATAAAAGGGAACCCGCAAATGATCAGAAAGTTAAAGTGATATGATTTCTAATAACCATTTCTAGTTCATTAGCCATGGATTTATTATGAATACCGGTTTCGCGAATGAAAGTTAATCATATGGTTTTCAACCTTGTATGACAATTACAATCACAAACCATAAAGTTATAACTTCCCGTTCAAATGTAGATGCTACCCATCAATAGTTTTCCCAAGACCACCATAACATTGACATAATACTTATCACACCATTAGTTCATCACAAATTACATAAGTTTCATCTGATTAGGATGATAATAGAGTTTAGCTCATGATGAGCTTTAACATAACAACGGATAACAAAGAAGATAGATAAGTGATCATCGGTGAATGGAACAATCAAACTGATAATCCACAATGGATGACGTTTAGGTGATCCCAAGCTTCTTCCAAGTGTTGTATGCACCTCCCGAGCCTCTGAATGATCTTGAAGTCTTGATTCCCGAGAGAATTCAGCAGAGTAACTCTCCCACCAAAGATTGCCAAAAATGGTGAGCTTAGGCTTCTATTTATAGGCTTCCTGGAGTGTTTAAGCACGGCCCCGTGCTAGTACAATGCTTACGAAAGTTGGTCAGCTCGTACGTGCAGGTTTTGTCGGGCACGGCCCCGTGTTGGTACAATGCTTACGAAAGTTAGTCGGCTCGTACGTGCAGGTTATGTCGGGCAGGGCCCCGTGCTAAATAGGGCAAGGCCCCGTGTTGGTGGTGGGGCACGGCCCCGTGCCTTATGAGGCACGACCCCGTGTCTACTTTTAGGGGACAGTAATTTTTTTCCTGTCAGATGTCCAAGCACGGGGGTGTGTTAATTTAGCACGAGGTGTGTTTCTGGCAAGGCATGGGGGCATGCTTAATGAGGCACGGCCCCATGCTTGGAGTCCAAAGCTCGGATTGCTTCAATTTCTTGTTAAATATGCTCCTTTCGTCCATCTTGCCCTTTTAAACACCTGAAAACACAATTTAACACTTTTAAGTTCATTTTCATCATTTTAAGGAAGATATTAAGGAATAATTGATGTGCTTTTGGTAGGATTTTTATGTATAATTTGGAGCACATCAAACATCCCCACACTTGAAATTTGCTTGTCCTCAAGCAAAAATCACTTATAATGACAATTCTACCAAAAACCAAATAAATCAAATTATAAACATGTCTTTCGAGAAGTATGCAAGTAAATACTATCCAAATATAAATATTCTAAGCACATATAAAATGATATCCTAGCAAGCAATAGGTTGGCCAGTAAAGATTATTATCATGTAAAAATCCACACTTCTCACAAGATGCACTCACACTTGGCTAAATATGTGGAGTCATAATCAAGATTAAGTATGACTAATACACTCAATTGCCTAGTATGAATACGTGTAAAATCATATGCTTGTTAAGGGATCAAATCTCCACCTACTTAGATATTTATTTGCATAAATCATTAGGTATTTGATGGGTTGTAACTTGGATCGGGCTCGGGTATGGAATATTTGGAAAGAGTGGCTAATTTAAAGACGACGGTCTTGGCTTATTTTTTTAACATAAATACAAGGAAAGCAATAAAGGTTCCCTATACAATACTTCAAGCTAGAAGGGATATGCTAGCTTGAGGACTCGTTTAAGGTCAGATTGTCAAGACCGTTTTTTTCTTTCAAGAATCGTACTTCATCTTTTACCCCAAGATACACAAAACTATCCTTTCTCAAGGATCGTTCGGCTTGAAGCCTAATAGCACCCAATCGGATTAATTCTGTGTATTCGTATTGAGATTCAGTTTGATTCTTTTTGCATTTTCCATTATGGGACCAATTTCCACAATTCGGGCATCTTTCATATCTTCTCGCCCGTCTCTTTACAGCACTTTTTGAAATCCCACAAAATGGCGGAACTTGTTCCTTTTTTCGCCATTTCTTTCTTGCGTTAAACGTGAGATTGAAAATTTGTTCGCGGATTTCCGGGGGAAGTCCCGGTTTTGCGTGATGAAGGCAACAAAGCAAATTGAAATCAAAAGAATGCATTCCAGTTCTTTAAGGTCTGCCGGTAAAAGACTAACTTTTTTTTAGTTATAATCCAAAACGTGTCTTTAACGAAAACGGGTTTTGTTGAACGCTTTTTGGTTAAATGACTTGGTGACTCGGGTGATTGAAAGATAAAAACGTTTAAGCTCAACGGGGCTAACTAGGGTTGACGTTCGGGTAAGGAAAATAAAGACAATGGTTGGGGCTTGAATGGTTAAGGTTTCCTAGTGCCTAACTCATTTTTATGCAACAAATACTAATTAAGGTCTTGAAATGTATACTCAAAACAAGTTCTAATCACACGTATCATATGGCACCCTCAATTAAATCCAGAATGAAAGTAGAATTGCAACTTGCAAAAGCTTGTTTAAAACTCAAAAATAAACTCACATACGGATGGAATTGTGTAAAAATGTTTTATTTTACATGATTAAATATTTTACTAGATTATTGCTTTTAAGGATATCACAAAAAACATTTTCAATTTTTATTTGGACGTCATGGATTTACTTCTTTATTTCCCGAAAACGTATATTTATAATTTGGTTTATCAAAACTTATATTAAATTTTTGGTTTCTTGTCACAAAAATTATTTGATAAGTGATTTTTTTTTTTAAAATTTTAATTTGGACCTCTTTAGCAAAGTCAAATGCATTACTCCCATCCCCACACTTAAAATTCACATTGTCCTCAATGTGATTAAAATATTCATGATCGAGAAAGGGTAACGAAATAACTCCCCTAAAAATGATTAATTTTTCAGTTGTGTTTGGTTGCCCTCGCGTTGTTAGAATCCTCAGTATCACCTGAAATGTCACCAATTTATTGAAAGCATTAAAATCCTAAGCACACAAAATAAAAACAAAACGACATAAATTAAAAGATAGATTGGCACAAAACAACTGTGCCGGGGCCCTGAAAATGATACGGTTTTCAAGAGCTTTGTGGTGGGATATCCCCCCACTCGTGGTACATTCGGTTTCTGATGTACGTGACATCTCTGCTCAAGTCATCGATTCGGGAATTCAGATTTTCGACTCGATTGAAGGCTCGCTGGGCATATTCAAATGATCGCCTTGCATGGGTTTCGGTGTTTTGGATTGACTCATAAATGTTGATGCATGTATGTCCCTAGATCATGATATGAAATGTAATACATCTTGTTTATCTGATTTTGATGTAATTTGATATGATTAATGAAATGATATTGATTGTTTGTGATTTGTAATGACTAATATTTCATTAATGAGTTGATATTGAATTGGTTAATTAGGTTAGTGATTGTTTGAATGGTTACACATAATGTTTATTAATTAATACATTCAAACTTAACATAATGAAGTTCTCATGCGAATGGCCCATGCGAATGGACCACACGCATGAATAACTTTATACGATTGACTCAGTCGCACGACTGAACCAGCAGACCGGATCAGTTGTATGATTGAAACATAAGATTGGCTCAGTCGCACGACTAAACACTCAGTCGTGCGGATGGATCAACCGCATGGTTCAATCGCACGACTGAACCATACTTATGGTCCAGTCGCCCGAATGAACAATACTAACCTATAAATACAATCCAATTCATGGAAAAATGTGAGCATTCATTCTATTATGACTCCAGACGTACCCTAGCCGTCCAGAAGCCTCCAAATTCGTTCTCCAAGTTCATAGAACACATTAGATCGATTTCTAATCGATTTCTAAAGTTAGTTTCAATTCTATATTGATTCTTCGTGTGTTCTCACTGATTGGATCGCCAATCAAATAGGATTCTGCACTATTTGATCTGGTTTACACGCTAATCACTAGGTATTTCGTTCAAATACCAGGTCCTAACAAGTGGTATCAGAGCTTTGGCTCTTGATTACGTGTGATTCAATCAAGATTGATAAAAAGTTTGTGTTTTTGCACTAAAAACGCAATCTTTTGTGTCAAAAGTGATCTTGGACGTTCCTTGCTCATCAAAGTTTGGTTTCTACAGACTTAGGCGATTAGACCTTACGAAATTTCGAATTTTTACGGCTAAAACACGTTAACCTAGAAATTTTCGCAAAACAGCAACTTCAGTCGCACGAGTGAGCCATTCGCACGACTGGACCTCATTCGCATTGCTCAGACGCACGATTTGACCTAGTCGTATCTCCATTCGTATGATTGAACCATTCGTTCGCAGTGTTCATACGCATCAGCTTCATTCGCACGACTGAACCAATCGCTTAGGCAGCCACGATTGAACCATTCGCATAGTTCATTCGCACGGATAGCCCATCGCATCCTTTAGTCACACCAGTTGACAGTTTGTTAGTAGACTAAAGTTATTCACCATGGAAGATCAAATGTCAGCCTTTACTGTTGGGAAGGACTCTAGGATCTAGAACCTGCTGTTAGTTGAGAGTGAGGTGGGTAATCATAATAAACCACCAAAGCTCTTAACGTTAGATGATTTTCCCCACTGGAAACAACGTTTTGAGATCTACCTCAATGGAGTGGATCCGAATCTGTGGGAAGCTATCGAGATTGGGTATAGTACCGGTGGGAGCCGATGGAGTAAAGCTAACCTTAGGAGGGATGACAGACGCGCAGAAAGTTAAATATAATGCAGTGAAGAGGGTTTATGCATTGATTACACAATCTATCCCTAAAGACATTTTCCACCAATACTCAGAGAATAAGTCGTCCAAGAAACTATGGGATGAGCTGGAAAAGAGGTACGACGGGAATGCTTCGTTGAAGGCAATCAAGGCTAAGGAGTTAAAGAAGGAATTCAATAACTTCTCATCGATGGGAAACAAGAGTTTGGATGATGTTATAGATAGATTCTACCATCTGATGAGTGAACTGCATACACATGGGGTGGCTACTACCATGGAAGAGAAAGTTACTAACTTTGCAGACGGATTGCCGGAAAAGTAGGCTTCATTCGTGTCTAACCTGAGACAGAATGGAATGCTGACAAAGCTGGATATAAATGACTTCATTCTAAAACTACGAGAAGAAGCACTTAGGATGAAGTACAGAGCTCAGAAGTCTTTGTATACTAGAATCCAGCTTTGTACAATGCCACGCCTCAAGCTAAGACATCTGGAGCAACTCTCCAGACTGCATTTGTGTCTAGCTCATCAGGTCCTTCACATGCTTCTCCTTCAGGATCAGACACGTCACGGTCTTCTTGTACCCATCATATTGGATCTGAAACAAATGCTACTAGACTGAAGACCGAGAACCTCGGTAATGTGACTGTAGAAGTAGCTCGAGAACACATGGATCTTTTGGCTGCAGTGGTTCATTCTTATGATGGACTTGTTGCTGGGAAGATTGGAAACTGCCATCTGGCAAACGAGGACTACGAGCAGGTGGACAAAATGGAGCTTGAGAGAATGGACATAATATGGGCCTTAGCTAGTGCTATCCGGAGGGCGAAGAAGTTTGTGAAAAAGACAGGATAGAACTTGTTAGCTACTAAGGATACCACATTTGGCTTTGACAAGAGCAAAGTGACCTGCTTTAACTGTGGAAAAAGGGACACTTCAAGAGAGAATGTGTTAAGCCAAAGAAGACGGGTAACGGGAACCCATTCTTGTCCTTCACTCATCAAGAAAAGCAAGCTACGAGTTCTACTTCATCAAGCAAGGATCCAAAAGCCTTGACTGCTCATGATGATGAAGGACAGGACTGGAGCTTTAGGTTTGTCTCTCCAGGGGAATCAAACATTGCAAGTGTAGAAGACATTGACGATGATTCTGCGAGTGAAGGAGATCTAGCAGTTGAGATAGCAATGTTAAATATTGAAGAGACAACTGCAACTGAGGTCAGCTACAAGCCTAAAGAGGAGACTACCACAGCAAAGACAGAAAAGACAGAATCACCAGAACCAGAGACATCTGATGCTGCGTTGATGGCTAACTCTTCTGAACCAACTCAGGTAAGTACCACTGACCAAATGTTTGATAATCATGCTTGTTCTGATTGTAATACGTTTAGAAATAGCATAGATGAGAAATTTGCTAGGTTATTAGATCATAATGATAACTTAGTAAAAGATTTGCAACTGTGCACTGAGGCTAATAGAGTATTAAAACAAAATGAGCATAGTTACAAAGAAAAGATAGACCTTTTGACTAAACAGATTAGGGAAACCGAAGTAGTTGCATTTAACCAAGCTAATGACATTAGGTACTATCTAAACTCCCTAGAAGAGAATAAGAAGCAAAAGACAGTTCTAGAAGTAGAAGTAAACTCATTAAAAGAGAAACTGCATAGTTGGACAAGTTCATCACACATAGTCCAACACTTAGTGAGAGAAAGAAACAACGGGGAGGGTTTGGGTTACAAAGTGGTTCCACCACCACCTGAGACCTTGATGAACACTAAGAGTAGAACAATAAATAATAACCCCATCAAGGATCATGTGGTGTTTACTTCTCTTGTTAGTGATCCAGATTCCTCATGTTCATCTATTGAATCTGGAAACAAACAAAAGGAGGCCACTTCAAAGGCAAAGGGTAAATTGCCTTGTGTTAATCTGGAAAAAGAATTTGAAAAGGTTAACTTAAAGTCAGGGTCAAACAGAGTCAAATCAGAATCTAAAAAGACTTCCAATATTAATCTTTCCATGTTTTAAGTCAAAAACTAGTTAACCGAAAGGAAAAAGATGTTAAACATGTTAAAACAGTTAACTTTGTTAAACAAGAGAAAATATCAAAAGAACCAGAGTCAAAACCTAAAGTGAGTGATGTTACTAGAGTGTCACACACGTCTCCACAAAGAAAGTTTAATCATAAAGTTGATTGCAGATCGTGCTACAACTGTGGAGAATGTGGACACATTGCTTCCTATTGTCCTTATTATCAGACACCTAAGAAGAAGATTGAACTTCAGGACTCAAAACCTAGGTCTTCTAAGAGGAGTTCTTTAACTCCACCTAGAAAAACTAGTGAACATAAAGTTCAACCCGTTAGCCAGTCGACTGTTATCACAAACAGGCATTGCACAAATCTGGCTTATGGAAAGAGAAGTCAACCTCTGTTACTGATAATGATGACAAGAAGGAACCTGAGCTACCTCACCATTTAAGGGTCAATGGGTTGAATTTTTGATGTGTGATGCCTCGGGAAACCCAAGCCAGTAAAGGCTTGGGTTCCTAACCTAAACTAATCCTTTACATTGTATGTGCAGGGTGTTCGCTACAGTGCTGAACTAACACAACATGGATTGTAGACAGCGGAGCATCCAGGCACATGACAGGAAACAGGGCTCTTTTATCTAACATCAAGCAAATAAAAGGAGGGCATGTTTCGTTTGCTAGAAACAAGGGAGGATATATCACAGCTCAGGGAGAAGTGGGAAATCAGAAAGTTAAGTTTGATAAGGTGAACTATGTTCAACAACTTCAAAATAACTTACTTTCTGTTTCCCAAATCTGCGATAAGGGATTTAAAGTCATCTTCGACAACAAGAAGTGTTACGTGCTCAAGAAAGATTATGTGATCCCAGAAGACCAAGTTTTGATGACTGCTTCAAGATATAAGACCTTTATGTTTTGGATCTGTCAACAGCTGCTACAACGGATCATGAGGTTCAGTGTTTTCTATCTAAAGCTACTGAGAAGGATCCATCTCCTGGCATAGGAGAATGGGACATATTAGTCAAAGGAAGATGAATCACTTGATTCAAAAGGATCTGGTGAGAGGAGTTAATGTCAAAACTTCCAGCTTCCTGATTTTTGTGTAGCTTGCAAGAAAGGCAAACAGAAGAAGAAGTCTCGTAAGGAAAAGAAAATTCATTTAATAGAACTTCCTCTTGAACTTCTTCACATGGATCTGTTTGGTCCAGTCAGTACAAAGAGCATAGCAGGCGACTTGTACTGTTTTGTGGTTACTGATGACTACTCAAGGTTCTCTTGGGTAATGTTTCTGAAGTCCAAATCAGACACATTTGAGTCATTCAAGGAGTTAGTAACCACACTGGAATCTCTCTACAAGCTAAAGGTTAGACAAGTACGCTCAGACAACGGGACGAAATTCAAGAACCAGTGGATGGAGGTTTACTGCAAGGAAAAGGGAATTGTACATCAATTCACTTCTGCCTACACGCCTTAGATGAATGGCGTTGCTGACAGAAAGAACAGAAGCTTGATAGAGACTACACGGACTATGCTAGCAGACTCGAAACTGCCAATCCAATTTCGGAATGAGGCAGTTGCTAATGCATGTTATATACTGAATCGAGTTCTGATTGTCAAGCGCCACAGAAAGACATGTTACGAGCTACTACAAAGACGCAAACCGAATTTGGAGTATCTCGAACCATTTGTGGCGCCGTGCACACTTCTGAAGAAACCACAAGAAGGTAAATTCAGCGAGAAGGCGGATGAAGGAATCTTTCTAGGATATAACATACCGAACAAGAGGGTTTACAACAACTCAACGGGTCTAGTAGAAGTGTGGTGTAATGTTGACGTTCAAGATATATCACACACCACCTACTGGCAAAGGACCCGCCTACTTTTTTGACTATGATGGATTCTTCAAGTCCTTCAACATCCCTCTCTCTCCCTCGGATGACGAGTTAGTTACACGGATGATGTATGATATCTTGAATACACCAACATCTAGCTCACAGGGAGAATCATCTACTCAGTCAGGGGGAGTGGTCGACGATAGTGACTCCTCCTCTGAAGATGAAGCTGAAGAAGATAACCAGAACAGTCAGGAGGAACAGGTTCCAGTTCTTGAAAGTCCACAAGCATCTACCAGTGATGCACCTTCGACTTCGGAGCCTCAAACTCCAACTACCTCAGATGCAGAACAAAATGTTCATAATCTTGGCTCTGAGGTAGTTGTTCCTACTACTCCAGGATCATGACTAAACGTCTACCATCCCTTAGAAAATGTCATTGGGGATGTCAGATCAGGAGTACAAACCCGAAATCAGCTATACTCAGCTGATTACGCCTCAGTTATGGAGAAGGGATATATTCATGACGGTTCTTATCGGTGTTTTGTCTCGCAGTTTGAGCCAAAATACGTCAGTGATGCACTAAATGATGAGGCGTGGGTGAGTGCCATGCAAGAAGAACTTCTTCAGTTCAGAAGTTAGGTGTCTGGACTCTGGTTGATAGACCTAAAGGTGCTAAGGTCATTGGCACCAAATGGGTCTTGAGATGCAAGAAGGATGACCAAGGGGTCATTATCAGGAACAAGGCTCGATTGGTAGTTCAAGGATCTCGCCAAGTCGAGGGAATTGACTACAATGAAGTGTTTGCACCCGTGGCAAGGATGGAAGCCATTCGCATCTTCCTTGCCTATGCATCGTACATGAAGATTAAAGTCTACCAATTAGATGTGAAAGTGCATTCCTTCATGGGGAAATCAGAGAAACAGTCTATCTCAGTCAACCCGAGGGATTTGAAGATCTTATCATCGGGATAGAGTTTACAAACCGACAAGGCTTTATACGGGCTTCATCAAGCTCCAAGAGCCTGGTATGAGAAACTCTCGACTCATCTTGTGAAACACGGCTTTCGCAGGGGAGTCATTGACTGCACGCTGTTCATCAAAGAAAAAGATGGCGACCTACTACTCGTACAGATCTATGTCGATGACATAATCTTTGGTTCAAAGAACGACGAGTTATGCAAAGAGTTTGAAGCAGTTATGAAGAAAGAATTTGAGATGAGTGCTTTGGGGGAGATGATTCTTTCTCGGGTTACAGGTGGATCAGACTCCAAATAGGATATTTCTACATGAGACCAAGTATGTAGGAGACATTCTCAGTCGTTTTGACATGGAGAATGCTTCTGCTGCTGGGACTCCACTTGCTACGAATCACGATATAGCACCTGATGAAAATGGAGATCTTGTAGATGCCACAATGTACCGCGGAATGATTGGATCCCTCATGTATCTCACTGCCTCAAGACCTGATATCATGTATGCTACATGTTTATGTTCTAGATATCAGGCTAAGCCTAAGGTTAACCATCTGATCGGGGTCAAGAGGATAATGCGTTATCTGAAGGGTACACCCACACTTGGGTTGTGGTATCCTCATGATGATGACTTTGAGCTCACGGCGTATAGTGACTCGGATTACGGGGGCTACAAGATGAATTACAAGTCTACATCAGCAGGGTGTCAATTCTTTGGAGAAGATTAGTTACCTAGCAGTGTAAGCAGACATCGGTTGCATTGTCAACCTGTGAAGCCGAATACGTTGCTGCTGCAAGTTGCTGTTCACAAATCATCTGGATTCAACAGCAAATGCGGGATTACGGTTAAAGTTTTCTTCTACTCCTATTTTTTTTGATAACTTTGCTGTAATTGCAGTAACTAAAAATCCGGTCCAACATCCAAAGACCAAACATATCGGTATTAAATACCATTTCATAAGAGATTGTTTTGAAAAGACTTATTGATGTGGTAAAAATTAATAATGATTTTCAACGCGCTGACCTCTATACTAAAGCCTTTGATAACCACGTTTTCAATATTTGCTAGAGGTCAACGACGTTAAAAAGAAAAGTGATGTTATTCCTGATGATGATCATGTGTAGTCCGATGTAGTTTAGTTAATTTTTCTTTTTTATTTTATTTTATTTGTTTATTTTAGTCTGTTTAAATTAAACTCATGTTATTTTGTTGTTTATTAAAATCCTAAAATAATTAAACCAGTTATGATTTTAGTATTTTAGGGGGAGAATAAGTCAGCAAGTAACATTAAAAAAACGAGGGAGAAGGAGTGGAAAGCTGATATAAGGTAGATCGTATCTGTGATACCGATTCAACCCTTTGGAATATGATAGTAAATAGGAACAATCAAGAGGGACTTTAAAATTTTAATTTAGAAAAGATGCAAATTCAAAGTATAAGTCTGTATGTCTAAGCAATATAAAAAGGAAGATGATAGAAAAACTGGTAACTCCTAAGGTAACACAACGAGAGTAGACCTAGAGGTTGCTAGACCACAATTGATATGTCGGTAGATTCAACACAATAGATGATTAGACCTGACTGGTGATCTCAGATCAAACTAAGTTGTTCAACTGACTGTGGGCTTCCATCTTATCACTGGTTAACACAATCAACAATATTCCAATAAGGGGTAATGAGCATGTAAACGCCACAAATGTGTGCGGATGACCATAAATAGAGCAAAGCACGAAAAAAATGAAAGAAAAATGCTATCAAGCTTATGACTTATGTTGTTGGTGCATTTTGTGCAAAATAAATTAAGCTGCTTAACAAGGAGATAGGTTGTGTGCCTCTCTGTTGTGCGATGGCACTGACCTAAGGATAAGCATAACCTAGATATTCTAGAATTCATTGTTGTTTTCCGCCTCTCTGTGTGCGATGGCACTGACCTGAGGATTGGCTTCTCTTTGAAAGCTCTAAGAATAGTCTCTTCTTGTAAAAATACCCGTAGACCGCTCAAAAGTTCTGAGGAATGTTGATTACCATATAAGTGTGGGATCTATAAATGTTAGTTGAAATAATAACCTAAATCTATCACCAGTCTGTGTCAAAAGTCTGTGTATGGATTTAAGAGGACAAACATATGATAATCATTATGGCTGCAATTCTTGAAAGTTCAAATCAATGTGGTAATCTAATAGTTCCAGTATGATTTCCTAAAAGTTGCTAATGACTCTGGACGAAAACCAAGAATAGAGCATCAAAAGATTTTGATAACAAGTCCCAATGATTTGACTTGCCTGTATGATTCCAAAATTGATTGGTCCAGGTGTGGTCAATCTAAGTTGAAGCTGCCTATTCCGGAACCAAATCCCGTAGATTTCCATCTTATTTTCTCTCACAAAAAGCCAAAACAAGTTTTATTTTTTGTACGTTAGTTTAGTATTTTTTTTCTAATTCACTTAGTCTTTTAGTTTTTTTTGTTTGCCAGACTACATCATGAAAATCGGTAAGGGATCAACTCACTAAAAGGGTCATGTCTGAGATGACCACATGAGTTTTCAAAGTTTAAAGCAGTCACGTCTAGGTGACAAAGTGTTTAAAAGAGTCACGTCTGAGGTGACTAAATTGTTACAAATGATCATGTCTGAGATGATCAAAAGCTCATAATGTTAATTTCAAAATTTAAAAGGGTCTTAAAAGTAAAATGTTCAAAATGGCAGAAAATCTACTAAGTGTGACCCATTCGCACGATTGGACCATGAGTATGGACCACCCATTCGCACGATGGACACATTGAGCATCATCCATTCATCCGACTGGCTTATCAGAATGATCCATTCGACCAAATGGAAGGGGGCGAATGAATCAGTCGACCGACTGAGACTCAGTCGGATAACTAAAGGTGCGAATGAAAGGACACGATTGAGTCAGTCAACCGACTGAACCTCAGTCGGTCAACTGCATGCGACTGACGGGGCCAATCGCACGATTAAGACTCAGTCGCCCGAATGAACTGAGCGAATGAGGTCAGTTGGCCGATTGAACTCAGCGTCAGTATTTAAAGGGCCATAGTCGATCGCATTCCACTCATCACCCTCAATCGCTCCTGAATCGCACCAAGTACCGTTACTCTGCCGAAATTCATCTAGACCTTGCTTTTACATCGTTATTGATCTTCTGACGTGCGTTGACGTTTGTACAGGTATGTTGCATTTAAATCTTACCGAAATCAAAAGACATTGAATCCAAATTTGTGATATTCGAGTGAAACAAGAACCGGACTGAAAAATGCCCTAATAACCAACATAAACTAAGCAAAATGTTAAAATTAAGTTTAATAGGTTATTAGTGACAAGATGGCGAGTCTAATGGACCATTAAACCATGTTAAATTACTTGATTTGGTCAAGATTCGAACCACAGGCGACTGAACAGTGGGACAAGCGACTAGTCGTCTGGATGAACTCCAATCGCACGATTGAAACTTGCGATTGGGTCAATCGGCCGAATGAACCATGCGAATGAGCTCAGTCGGCCGACTGAACTAATCGCAGACTCAGTCAGGAGATTGAACTCAACCGCATGTCTCATTCACCCGAACTAGCTCAGTCGCATGAAAAAACAACCGACTGACTTCAGTCGCATGACTCATTCGCACGAATGAATCAGAGTGAATTTAAACATTACACTAGAACTGGATTTTGATGTATTATGTACTAATGGTTCTGTGTCTTGTGTTTCAGGAAAATGGCTGATAGATGGTCCATTAATCCAAAGCACAACATATGTGCTCACTTGGATCATACTACTCGGAACGGCGCTGAGTTCACAGAGATTATAGCTTTCCTAGACGTTCCCGGATACATAAGGCTATATCTACACCTTGCATGCCCTACAGGTCATTACACCAGGTATTCTGGGAGAATGCCAGTTGATCGTTCTCGTGAGCCGTACAGTATACGGAGCTCCATTCTGGGTCATGATATCGAGGTTACTGCTGCTGATATCCAGAGAGTTCTTGAGTTTGGGGACGATACGAATCACCCCACCAGATTACATCCACTGACTGTGAGAGGCTGCTTCCTCAGGATCAAGTACGCTGGGGACATAAACTCGGGTGTGCTCAACAAGAGCAACCTGTGCCCCCAGTACAATTACTTGACGCATGTGATCCTAAAGTGCATTGCTTCAAGGAGGGGTGGGTTCGATGATCTATCAGACCAGATTCAGAATGCCTACGTGGCACTGGTGCTGAACCACCCTTTCAGCTTTTTGAGTATGATCTTCTCTTATTTGGTGGAGAACCTGGAGGCAAAGGGGAAGGAAGGATTTTGTATGTACCCCAGGTTTCTACAGCTGATCTTCAACGAGAAGCTGCCACTTCTTCCCAACGAGAGTCAGATGCAGTTGCTTTGGAGATTATGGATGACACGACCTTGGGTCGGATGAGGGTGTATAAGGGCAAGCAAGTGAAGCCCCAGGTGAAGAGGTTGATTGGCCATTTTTCCAACGAGAGATATGTGGCGTTGGAGACACAAATGGCGTCATGATGACAGTGATTCTGATGATGAGAGGCTACTGCTCCCAGAGCATGACTCTGATGATGACGACAGTGGGGATGTTGGGGATGATATGCCTACTCCACCGAGAGGCTCAGTTTCTGATGTTATACCTCCAGTGTCCGCCCCAGCTGGAGACATAGCCGAGTCTGCTGGTTTCTATCAGGATTTTGTTCCAGGCGAGGAGGAAGAGGAGTCGGAAGAGGAGCCGTTGACACGTACTGTGGGAAGCAAGGTTGTTCCCACAGAACATGGGCTAAGGGCGGTTGGTGAACGCCCAAGAGACTCAGGAGAGCCACTGATCCGAGTTATGCACCGGATAGCTAGCAGGGTTGTAGGGGGAGCATCCACCTCAACGGGAATGAGGAGGAAAAGGATGCTCAGCCCCATGGTCAGAAGAAGAAGAAAAGACGACTCACCTCCGTTACCATCACAGCCACCACATCTGCCACCACCACTACCACTTCCACAGCCACACCATCCACCACCATAGCCACCACAGCCACACCATCCACCACCACAGCCACCACAGTCACCACAGCTACTACTACCACCACTGTACAGATTCCTCTACAACATATCTTTCACTCCCACATCACCTCCACCATTTTACAGACCCATCTTCACTACAACCACACCACCACCACTACCCACCAAGCTGGATCCTCAGCCCATCATCTCATACTTATGGATCACCTCTACCTCCAATTGGGGTAGAGGAACAGCTGTCTGCGCTCAATAGGATGGTGATGCGCCTATTAGTTGCAGATGAGGAGAAGGCGGCTCAGATCCGCCAGCTTGCTGACTTACTGCTGCTCAGTCTCACCAGATAGAAGAGCAGACTCGAGAGATAGAGGAGCAGGTCCAACAGATGGCTGCTCAGAGCCATGAGATAACCCAACTCCAAGCCATAATTGTCACATCAAACAAGAAGATAGAGGAGTTGGAGGAGGCGAAGAAGACGATCATGTTAAAGCTAAAGGATCTAAGGAGGAGCCCTGAAGATCAAAGAGGGAGACAGAGATATGGTGATGATGATATGAAGTTGATGATGAGGATGAGACAGGGAGGATGAGGACAGAAGAAGAAAGGATAGAGGATAAGGATGATGATGATGATACAGCAGGAGGAGATGTAGCTGCATCGGCCTCTGCTTGAGGTCAAGAGAGGAGTTCCAAGGACAGACAAGACCAACCAGCTTCTTCCTTTGCTCCACCAAGTGACGAGACGATGATACAGGACAAAAGTAAAGATTAGATGTTTATGTATTTAATTACTTTTGTATTTGAATCATGTATTGAAACCTATGTATTCAATGTTTAAATTAAGTTTAATGCATTTCTGTTTTGATTAATTACTAATGGTTGATATGTTGAATGTGTAAATCAAACAGATCCAAATTACCAAAGGGATGAGTTTGATGTTGCTTCCCTTCAGCTGGTCAAGACTCATCTAACAATGATTCTTGATCAGCAAGGGTCGTAAGGAGGTTGGTGAGTTATACCCCTGAAGAAGGGGAAATAATTCACGACCTATCAAACGAGCAACTCACAGAGATCTTCAATCTCAATCCAGATGAGATAGTGAAGGATGCTCCGACATGTACTCGACCAGTGACGACGAGCTCAACGATGTTGATGAAATCGAGATTGAAGATGTCACTGCCGAGCATTACCTCAGTACGCTGACAATGAGGGAATGTGGTTCCAATATGGGTGAATCCCTCGTCAACGATACTATTGAGGTGTTAGACAAGATGAGAGCAGAGTCGGAGAAAGTAGAGGAAACGGCCAAGCCTCAAATGATGATTCGATGTCCGAAAGGCTGAGTGGGCTGCGTGTTTTGAAGAAGTTAGAGCCCAACACGCGGCACTGAAACAGGATGCCTACACCAAACTCTACAGAGTCAAGAAACATCATAAGGTGACTGGCAGGATCATAGCGTGGGCGTATTTTGAGGATCTTAACGTATATGTAGTTAAGAGTGAAAAGGGCATAGAGTACTTCAGATTCCCACATGATCTGAAGACTCTATCAGGTTTTGAGCTCAACCAGCTGGCCAAACTAAAGCTTTTGTATGCTGACCCGAGGAAGATGTCAGGCTGGTTCGAGGCTGCCCTAAAGAAGGAGTACCACACCAGGTGGGTTAACTTCAGACCCCAACAGCCTACAAGGTATATCAGAAGGTCTGAGGTTGATGCCATTACTGGAAAGCTGAAGATAGTGTTGAAGTGGAGTCCTCCGCGCACAATGTCAAGAATCCCACTCAGGGAAATGCCACAGGACTTCAGTCCACACTTTAAGTGGTGGTCTACGATTGGAGAACAGCAGAAGCGGTCATAATCCTAAGCAAAGAGGGCCAAATGGATACGATCAGGGTATTCGACCCAATGTGGCTTACCAACTTGTTAGCAAATGATGTCTACACGCTATACAAGTGGCCACTGTTCTATGATACGCAAGATATGGTACAAGCCCTCCAGTTCCAAAATGTCATAAGACTCTACTTCGCATTTGAGATTCACGCGGGAGTCACAAAAGAGGACAAGTACAAGAAATATGAGGAGGTGATGCAGAAAACAAGACATTAGAGAGATCTAGGTCCAAGGGGGAGTTTGTTGATGCATGTATGTCCCTAGATCATGATATGAAATGTAATAGATCTTGTTTATCTGATTCTGATGTAATTTGATATGATTAATGAAATGATATTGATTGTTCGTGATTTGTAATGACTAATATTTCATTTATGAGTTGATATTGAATTGGTTAATTAGGTTAGTGATTGTTTGAATGGTTACACATAATGTTTATTAATTAATACATTCAAACTTAACATAATGAAGTTCTCATGCGAATGGCCCATGCGAATGGACCACACACATGAATAACTTCATACGATTGACTCAGTCGCACGACTGAACCAGGAGACTGGATTAGTCGTATGATTGACACATAAGATTGGCTCAGTCGCACGACTGAACACTCAGTCATGCGGATGGATCAACCGCATGGTTCAATGGCACGACTAAACCATACTTATGCTCCAGTCGCCCAAATGAACAATACTAACCTATAAATACAATCCAATTCGTGGAAAAATGTGAGCATTCATTCTATTATGACTCCAGACGTACCCTAGCCGTCCAGAAGCCTCCCAATTCGTTCTCCAAGTTCATAGAACACATTAGATCGATTTCCAATCGATTTCTAAAGTTAGTTTCAATTCTTTATTGATTCTTCGTGTGTTCTCACTGATTGGATTGCCAATCAAATAGGATTCCGCACTATTGATCTGGTTTACACGCTAATCACTAGGTATTTCGTTCAAATACCAGGTTCTTACAATAAAGGTCTAACATGGTTGGAAATTCCCTTGTTCGTGAACTTGAAGATCCAGCTCTGGCTCCTTCCGGCTGTATCGGCATGTCGAGGTCCATGATAATTTCTTCGGGATCCGCCGGATCCCAGATTTGTCCCTTCTTATCCATGAATCTCGGCTGCCCATTTGGTAAACTGTCACCATGTACATACTTGTACAGATGCTCAAGTCCAACAGTCCCGGCATCACTCCTTTGGTTCCTTCAGTGTTATAACCATAGCTTTCATACAGGTTCAAAATCCAGCTTCCTCCAAACATGGGTGTTGGAGCACCTGCAATCGCGTTCCTGGCAAAAAGATTAGAAAACAAATACCCAATATTACATGGCAACTGATTAACCATACAATATAAAATAAACAAGTCCCTCAAATTAACAACTCCCTCGCTTTGACCACGAGCTGTTATGGAATGGTTGAGTAACCGATGAATGTATCGCAGCAGCGGGTCTCGTATCTGATGCTTTTGTTTTGCTTGAGTTGAACCCTCCGGTTCCAATCCGCTCCCAAAATGCTTTCCTCATTGCGCCACTTTCCACGTCTCTACTTTCCTCATCCGGGAAGGTATGATACGCCGGCATTCCAGAAATAGCCTCCTCCTCCATTTCTTGTTCCGTGTATATTCCAAGATAGACACCAAACAAGGCAATGGATGTCTTATGCCAATTCCCAGCTAGTCTGAATGAAACTGCATTTTCATCCCAAGGATCAGAGTCTTTCATGCTAAATTTAAAAGATGCTAAAAATTCAAGAGTGAGTTCATAAACGGAAGGTCTATTTTGTGAAAATAGACGTTTCCACTGGACACTTAATAAATTATTGTATCTTTCTAGCTGCCCGACTGCCGCTAGTGTTTCTTCATCTGCTTGTAAGTGGGATCTTTCGACCTTTGTAGCAATCTTTGAAGTCTATCATGACACCAGCTCTCGCGGCTCCCTCCAAAATGTAAGTAGGGATGCTCCATGATCCTGAAATTTAAAAATAAATTAATCTATACAAAACAAATTTCTTAAGCAGTCTCATGATGTTAGTGAAAATCATATGTTTTTCAAGACATAACACCATAATGATTCAATTCATGTTCAAAAATAGTTAAGAATTTATCATCCAAGGGAAAAAAAAATTTTTTGAACATGGGGGTGCGCTTTATACAACGTGGGGGTGCGGTTAACATGTTTGGGCATGAAATCTTGACTCGAGCAATCGTGGTTTTGTTTGTAAATTGTTGATTAAGCATGGGTTTAACATTTTCTTGCTTCAAAAATCAAAGATCATATGTTGAACATTTTAATCATTTGCTAATAATTCAAGATACTAAAAAATATATTGTTTTACATCACTTGAGAATTCTTGTACTTGAACATGATTAACAAAGGTTTCAGCACGAGTTATGAAGATAGTTATGTTAATAATAAAAGAAAACAACTAACTAACAACTAACATACTAATATCTAACTAAACACACTAATTAACACTAATCTACTACAAGAATAAACATGAACAAGTAGGTTAAAAGCATTCAACATTCCATAACACGTTTAAGAACAAGTGTTTACACATAATTGCTAGGATTTCAGTTGTTTAGAGACCTAATCACCTAACTACATGTAAATGACTTTCATAATCAAAGGAATTAGTATGCTAACCTCTTGGCTAAATACTCTTGCAAGAACACTTGAACAAATGAAAGAAAAATAGAAAAGAAGATAGAATTGAAAGTGGATACTACTTTGCAGGCACATTAGCTCGGTTTTTATCATGCAACATTGAATGGAAAAGGACAAAAGGCTAAAATTGGCAGGTGGTGTCAATTCTTGTCGAACACGGGGGCGTGTTCATGTAAAAAGTTTGGTCTCAGTCTTTTGTTGTTCCGTTTTTCAGTTTCGCGCGTTGTGTAATTTTCCCGGTTAAGTTTTATCACTTCCAAATCATCAAAAAAGATACGAAAATAGTCTTATAGTTAAATAACACAAGCCAAATTGAAAATTACATTCCCTGGAATCCTACAGTTATACGATACGTTTAAAGCCGAGAATCTGAAACAGCATAACCAGACTCTTTAACGTGCAACAGCGCACTTAACACATCACGGAATATTTCTAAAAGAAACCTCCACACATTTCATGTGGGAGTTTTGGCATGGGGTAGTGAGAAGTGCAGTTGCTCAATTCCGCAAGCTGCTGGTTAATGGAAATGAGTTCCTCGCTCATCTGCTGAACTTTTTGGATTAGTTCAGCTAAGCGTTGGGAAGCAACGAGGTTCATTTCAGTCAGTTGCTTGATTAGTTCATGCATCTTGAAGAAATATTCTTGAGTTGTAGGTTCTCGCGTTTCAGAACGGGTTTCTTCGCAGGATTCCAGTTTGAGCTTCCGTGACTTGATTCTTTCATTTTTTCAGATGTTTTTAAGCAGGAATGGGTGTGATGAAAGAATGGAACAAGTGTGGTATTTATACATAGGTCGTGGAAAGTGAACACGGGGCGTGCTTGGCTAGGCACGACCCCATGCTTGTCAGAATTCGTCTTAAATTCGACCTGCAACGTTCCAGAGTCGTCAGCGGAGATCGTGGAAAGAATTTGTCAGAGACACGAGGGTGTGCTTGATGGGGCACGACCCCGTGCTTATGCTTGTGAAGTCCTAAAAATTTTCTAAAAAATGAAAAAAAATGTATGTACAGGTGCCGCGTTTAAGTTTCGGGTCTTCGGCATGACCCTTCCCCACACTTAGTTTTCGTTGGGGTGGAGGTTAATTCCTCCGAAGGGATCTTGGTTGGTCCATCATTATACGGTTTCAAACGATGACCATTTACTTTGAAACTTAAACCTGCGTGGTTGTAAATTTCAATGGCACCATTCAGAAACATTTTTGATCGTATAAGGTCCAGACCAACGTGATTTCAGTTTTCCGGGAAATAAACGTAAATGAGAGTTATACAGTAAGACACATTCTCCCACATGAAATTGTTGTGCTCTTTAATCGAGCGTCGTGGAATTTCCTTGTCTTTTCTTTGTAAACCCTAGCGTTTTCGTACGCTTGTTCCCTCAATTCCTCCATTCGTGAATTTGTAGGAATCGATTCTTTCCTGCAAGGTCTTGGTCCAGGTTTGCTGCTTTAAGTGCCCAAAAGGCCTTATGCTCTAGTTTACAGGTAGATGACACCTTCCCATAAACTAGTTTAAACGGTGTTGTGCCGATGGGAGTCTTATAGGCTGTTCGAAAAGCCCATAATGCATCATCTAACTTGATAGACCAGTCCTTATGATTTTACCTATAGTTTTCTCAAGGATTCGTTTGATACCCGGTTAGTGACTTCGGCTTGCCCATTCGCTTGGGGATGGTAAGCATTTGTAAAGCGATGGTGAACTCCATAACGTGCCATTGCTCTTTCAAGCTGATTGTTACAGAAATGAGTTCCTCGGTCACTAATCAGAGCTTTGGGGGTACCAAAACGAGAAAATAGTTCTTAAGAATTTGACAACGTTCCTGGCATCATTAGTAGGCAGGGCTTGAGCTTCAGCCCATTTTAAGACATAATCAACTGCTACCAAGATGTAACGATTGCCAAATGACACCGGGAATGGCCTTATGAAATCAATACCCCATATATCAAATATCTCGCATACTTGAACTGGTTTCCGAGGCATCTCATCTCGTGTCGAGATATTGGTTGCTCTTTGACATGCATCACAGGTGCGTACCATGTTATGAGCATCTTTGAAGATTGTGGGCCAGTAGAATACAGAGTCGAATACTTTCTTGGCTGTTAAGGTTGCTCCATGGTGTCCTCCTGTGGGTCCTTCATGACAGTGCATTAGAATTTGTTCTGCTTCACTTCCGTATACGCATCTTCGAATGAGTTGGTCTACACCGATTATGAATAGATACGGATCCTCCTAATAGTAATGTTTGATATCAGTAAAGAACTTCTTCTTTTGCTGATAAGTCATTCCTTTGAGAAGGATTCCGCTTGCTAAGTAATTCGCAAAATCTGCGAACCAAGGGTGTTCATCGATTGAGGATTGAATGTGCATAAGGAATTCATGAGGAAAATTGTCGTTTATTTTGGCTTCCTCAGTTCGTGAAGGACTTGAATCCTCAAGACGCGAGAGATGATCAGCCGCTAGATTTTCCGCTCCTTTCTTATCACGAATTTCGATATCAAATTCTTGAAGCAGAAGAATCCAACGGATCAATCTCGGCTTTGCATCTTGTTTGTTGAACAAATAACGAAGGGCTGCATGATCGGTGTAAACAATTTTCTTTGAAAGGATGAGATACGAGCGGAATTTATCGAACGCGAAAACTACCGCAAGAAGTTCTTTTTCGGTGGTAGTGTAGTTTTCTTGTGCATTGTTTAGGGTTTTGCTCGCATAATGAATTGGGTAAAATTGCTTGTCTTTCCTCTGTCCTAATACAGCTCCCACCGTGAAATCTCTTGCATCGCATATGAGCTCAAATGGTAGTGTCCAATCTGGGGAAACCATGATTGGAGCAGTTACCAATATCTCCTTAAGCAATTTGAATGCACTAATGCATTCATCAGAATATACGAATTTCACGTCTTTCTCCAGGAGTTGAGTCATTGGTCGAGCAATTTGTGAGAAATCTTTAATGAAACGACGGTAGAATCCTGCATGTCCTAGGAAACATCTGATGTCTTTCATGGTTGTGGGATGCGGAAGTTTAGAAATAGTGTCGACTTTGGCTTGATCGACTTCAAGCCCCGCTCGAGAGATTTTGTGTCCTAACACTATTCCTTCCGTAACCATGAAGTGGCACTTTTCCCAATTTAAAACAAGGTTGGAGTCTTCACATCTAACAACATCTTTTCCAGGTTTTCAAGACATTGCTCAAATGAGTTTCCAAAGATGGAGAAATCATCCATGAAAACTTCAATTGAGTGTTCAATCATGTCATGAAAAATTGCTACCATGCATCTTTGAAATGTAGCCGGAGCATTACACAAGCCAAAGGGCATTCGCCGATAAGCAAATGTGCCGTATGGACAGGTGAATGTTGTCTTTTCTTGATCTTCGGGAGCAATAGGAATTTGAAAATAACCTGAGAAACCATCCAGAAAACAATAGAACATTTTTCTAGACAATCTCTCAAGGATTTGGTCGATGAAAGGAAGAGGGAAGTGATCTTTCCTTGTGGTGTCATTGAGTTTGCGATAGTCTATGCAAACTCTCCATCCTGAACCGTACGAGTGGGAATAAGCTCATTCTTCTCGTTAGTTACAACAGTCATTCCTCCTTTCTTTGGAACAACTTGGACGGGACTGACCCAAGGCGAATCAGAAATAGGGTAAATCAAACCGGCATCTAGCAGTTTGATTACTTCTTTCTTCACCACCTCTTGCATGCTCGGGTTTAAACGTCTTTGAGGTTGAATGACGGATTTGAAGTTCTCCTCCATCAATATTTTATGAGTGCAAAAGGATGGATTGATTCCCTTGATGTCCATGATTTTCCATGCAATTGCTCATTTGTGTGCCTTAAGCACATTGAGCAACTTGTTCTTCTCATCAATTGATAAGGAGGATGAGATTATGACAGGAAGTTGAGATGTGTTTTCAAGAAAAGCGTATTCGAGATGAGATGGAAGCTCTTTGAGCTCTAAGCTTGGAGGGTCTTCGATAGAAGGTTTGGCTTTTGGTTCTAAGTCTTGCTTAATGATCTCAAATGCTTCTTGATGAAATGATGTTTCGTCAACTTCAAGTTCCGGAATGAGTTGGTTTTCACAGATGGGTTCGGTGATTGTGACTTCTATTAATTGAGTATTACAAGCTTCATTTTGAAGGGCTTCCTTCAAATGACAACTTATGATTGAATCGCAAGCATCAACGTAATAAAGTGAGTCATCATGGTGTTGAGGGTGTTTCATGGATTGGCCTATATCGAAAGTAACTTCCTCCTCGTCTACTCTAAGCGTGAGTTTGCCTGTACAAACATTAATGAGGGCTCGAGCAGTCGCTAAGAAAGGTCGACCTAGGATAAGAGGAACATTTTTTTCCTCATCCATGTCTAGGATCACAAAATCAACGGGAAATACGAATTTGTCAATTTTAACTAAGAGATTTTCAATGATGCCCCTCATATATTTGACAGAACGGTCAGCTAACTGGATGCTCATACGGGTAGGTCTAGGCTCACCTAAGTTTAACTTTTCAAAAACCGCATAAGGCATAAGGTTAATGCTAGCACCTAAATCAGCTAACGCATTACTGACAGAAAGATTTCCTATTAGGCAAGGTATGGTGAAACTTCCTGGATCAGTCATCTTTTGAGGTAGTTTGTTTTGAAGAACTGCAGAGCATTCCTCATTCAAAACTACGTGTGATAACTCTTCCAGCTTCTTTTTGTTTGACAAGACACCTTTTAGAAACTTAGCGTAGTTTGGCATTTGTGCTAAGGCCTCCACCAAAGGCAGATTGATGTGGAGTTGCTTGAACAACCCAAGGAATTTGCCATATTATGCCTCCATTCTTTGTTGTCTCAAACGACCTGGATATGGAGGTGGTGGAACATAAGGTGGTGGTGGAACGTATTTCTTTGCTGGTTCTTCAATAACAACGGGTTGCTTTTTCTTATCACTCGCATTGCTAGGAGTTTCAGTTTCTACTTCTTCAAGGATGGGTTGTAATGCGGGTGCATCACCTTGAGTGGTTTTGCCACTCCTGGTGGTGATGGCTTTGACTTGAGCATTAGGGTTTGTCACAGTGTTGCTGGGCAAAGCTCCTTGATGTCTTTCAGAGAGTTGTTGTGCTATTTGACCTACTTTGCTCTATGGTCTGTAATGATGCTTTGTTGCTTTTGATGTCAGCTTCGTTTCTTTGGAACCTCTCCTCATTTCTTCGATCAAATTTCCAGATGTACTCATCTGTGGCTTGTGTGGTTAACAACAATTGCTATATAAGTCTTCCATTGATGATGTTCCACAGTCTTGGTTACTACTACTTGGACCTGGTATGGTGGTTTCTGTTGTTGGTAAGGTGGCCTTTGCTTGAATCCAGATGATTGTTGGTTACTACCAGCATCTCTGTAATTCGAGTTGTTTCTCCAATTTGAATTGTATGAGTTGTTTGGGCCTCCTACGTAGTCAACATCTTCAACCATCATAACGCCTTGTGGGCACTCGTTGGTCTTGTGTGAATTTCCACATGTGTTGCATCGTCTTGGAGTTTTCTTTAGCTTGCTTTGCAATTGTTCAAATTTTTTGGTTAGAGCTTCTAATTGGGCTGCAATTAGGGTTTCAGAGTCTACTTGATGAATACCTTTAGAACTGGGTTTGGTTCTTAAGGATTGTAAGCAAAGCTCTTCTTAGCTGCTCTTTCTAAGGCTTGATATGCTTCTGTTGGCGTGACACTTCCAAAATCTCCTCCCACACTTTGGTCTACTGCTTGCTTGTGGGCTCCGCTAATCGCATCGTAAAAGTTTGACACTGCAGCCACAGATCAAGTCCGTGATGCGGGCATCTTCGAAGGAGACCTTTATAACTCCCCATGTTTGTGGGTAATGATTCATCGTCGTCTTGACGAAACTTGTGATGCTGCTTCTTAGTTTGGCAGTACGATCGGGTGAAAGTATTTCAAAAAGAATTATTCAGCCATTCCCGCCCATGTGGTGATGGAACCAGGCGGGAGTGAATCAAGCCAATCGATGGCTCGGCCTCGAAGTGAAAATGGAAAAAGTCTTAGTCGAATGGCGTCGTCTGAAAAATTATTGATTTTTAAGGTCGCACAGATACGAAGGAATCGTGAGATGTGAGCATTAGGGTCTTCGTCTTGTAACCCATGGAACTGAACAGAGTTTTCCACTAGTTGGATAATACTAGACTTAATCTCCAAATTGTTGGCCGCTATTGCTGGTTGGACAACACTAGACTCATAACCATCTATTGACGGTATGGCATAGTGTGTCATCTTCATTTCCTCGTCTTGGTTAGCCATGTCTTCTTCAGATGGTGTATCTTCCAAAATGTCTTCTTCAATGATTGGTGCTTCTTGTTGTGATCTTTTGCAGAATCTTTGACGGAAAAGTCGTTCAGGTTCCGGAAGAGGCGGAACAAGTTCAGAACTAGACGAGTCGGACATACACTAACTTAAGGAAGCATAAACTAAGTAAGGCTTAAAATGAATCAGGAAAAAATAACTAAACTAACTAAGACAAACTACCTACGAATAAAAATGAAGTTAAACAAAAATATATTAACAGGTTATATGCAAGATAGTCAAAAATTTAGTTTGTCTTTCAAACTGCCGTGTGTCCCCGGCAACGGCGCCAAAAACTTTTTGGTCTGCGGATAGTATATATATTTGATAAAGGTTTATTGCATAGATTCAGTTTTAATTGGTTGTTAGGCAGTGTACCTGTCGTGTGGTAATATAGTGTTGATAAGAACGAGTATCAATCCGTGGACACACCTAGCCTACTCAACAAACTTGATGTTTGCCTATCAGATTTGGTTTTGTTAAGGAAGTGATATTTTGTATTGCAAGATTTTTTTAGGGTTTAAAAGTAAACAGTAATAAAAAGAAAGTAAAATAAGAATTGAAGCGTTTGAATTTAAAATCAGGGAATAAAAGTTATCATCCTAATTAGAATCCTCTAATGTAATTATGATGAATTGGTGAGGTGATGTGATTATGTCAATGTTTATAAAGATGAGCCGGCGCGATTTCTCAACTATCCTGCTGCCGTAGTGACTTGATCCTGTCAGGCTGATTTTACTGCTCAGATCAAAGCCCTAGTAATGTAGGTAAATCTTTTGTGTCCTATTTGACATACGATTTCTGAAAACATAATTTAATGTTAAAAAGAGAGTTGATCAGGTTCCTTCCTAACATACCATTAATTTTAGAAAACCGTAACAATTACTGAAGTTTCCGAACTAATAAAAGGGAACCCGTAAATGATCAGAAAGTTAAAGTGATATGTTCATTAGCCATGGATTTATTATGAAGACCGGTTTCGTGAATGAAAGTTAATCATACGGTTTTCAACCTTGTATGACAATTACAATCACAAACCATAAAGTTATAACTTCCCGTTCAATGTACATGCTACCCATCAATAGTTTTCCCAAGACCACCGTAACATTGACATAATACTTATCACACCATTAGTTCATCACAAATTACATAAGTTTCATCTGATTAGGATGATAAATAGAGTTTAGCTCATGATGAGCTTTAACATAACAACGGATAACAAAGAATAGATAAGTGATCATCATGAAATGGAACAATCAAACGATAATCCACAATGGATGATGTTTAGGTGATCCCAAGCTTCTTCCAAGTGTTGTATGCACCTCCCGAGCCTCCAATGATCTTGAAGTCTTGATTCCCGAGAGAATTCAGCAGAGTAACTCTCCCACCAAAGCTTGCCAAAATAGTGAGCTTAGGCTTCTATTTATAGGCTTTCTGGAGTGTTTAAGCACGACCCCTGCCTAAAAGACACGCCCCGTGCTAATACAATGCTTACGAAAGTTGGTCGGCTCGTACGTGCAGGTTTTGTCGGGCATGGCCCCGTGTTGGTACAATGCTTACGAAAGTTGGTCGGCTCGTACGTGTAGGTTATGTCGGGCACGGCCCCATGCTAAATGGGGCACGGCCCCGTGTTGATGGTGGGGCACGGCCCCGTGTTGATGGTGGGGCATGGCCCCGTGCCTTATGGGGCACATCCCCGTGTTTACTTTTAAGGGACATTACTTTTTGTCCTGTCAGATCTCCAAGCACGAGGGTGTGTTAATTTAGCACGGGGGTGTGTTTCTTGCAAGGCATGGGGGCGTGCTTAATGAGGCACGGCCCCATGCTTGGAGTCCAAAGCTCGGATTGCTTCAATTTCTTGTTAAATATGCTCCTTTTGTCCATCTTGCCCTTTTAAACACCTGAAAACACAATTTAACACTTTTAAGTACATTTTCATCATTTTAAGGAAGATATTAAGGAATAATTGATGTGCTTTTGATAGGATTTTTATGTATAATTTGGAGCACATCACGCATATAGTTGGGGTACTGCTCATTGGTCCATACAGAAAGTGAAACATAAAGTTAAAAGTTTACAGACAAGGCATAGAGTACAGAGAACGAACAATATTTGCTCATATATTTGATGCGTGCTCGCATATACAGTACAGAGTTGTATTTTACAGAAAAGAGTATTTTGTTATACAACATATAGAAAGTATTTATTACTTTTAAAACTAGAGCTCACTCAACAACACTGACTTTTATACATTTTCAGTTGGCAGGTAATCATTGCTGAGGATGGCACGAGAGTGAAACTACTCGGCAAGGGAAGACTGACATCCATTCGTATTCTATGTTGCTGTTGTTTTGTAACGCATATAAACAATTCTTTTGTAATCAGTTAAACGATGATGTATTGCTCAACAACAGGGGTTTAAATGGAATGAATGGCTTTTGATAAACATATTCCGCTGCACAAGCTCGTTTATTTGTAATGATTAATGTTTTAATTGCTATGAATGACCAACTGTGTGGTTTTCGGGATCGGGGCTTACAGTTGCGTATCTTGGTGCTGTGTCAGTCTTAGGACGCGAGTCGGGGGTATGTGTACAGGCCCCAACACAGCACCAGCTTTCAAGCATGGAGTCGGGGATATTGCATGAGACAAGATTCGAGTAATAAAGAGTAATGAACAAAAGATAATGTATGAAAGAACGAAGTATGAAATGAACGTTAATGAATTATCGTAATAACGTACTGAACAGGATCCTTGTCATTCGACCTTAGTAATCGTGGCTGAGTGCCACGAAGAGGGTAAAGTCTGACCGGATCTAGAAAGAGAAGTGAACGATAATGTAATACGTTGAATGAACAAAGTTAACGAACGTAATGACGAAGATAATAATGATATTATCTGTATGTATGTATGATGTATGATCACGAACAATTGTAAAGTATAGTATGATTTGAAATAAAGTAAAGGACGGTTTTAACAAAAGTAAAGTAATTTATTATAAAAACTAGAACTCACTCAGCATCGCTGACTTTTGTATGCATGATAGTTGGCAGGTATATGTTGATGCTGAGGAGTTGCAGGCATGGATGCATAAGCTACTGGGATATGATACCGATTCAATGTTTGGAATATGATAGTACACAGGTACAAACCATTTGGGACTTTAAAATTCAAAATTGAAAAAGATGTAAAGTTCAAGTATAAGTCTGTGTAGTCTGAGCAATAAAAGGAAATATGATAGATAAGCTAGCTACTACTAAGGTAACAAAAAGAAAGTAGACCTAGAGGTTGCTAGACCACAGTTGATATGTCGGTAGATTCAACACAATAGATGACTACACCTTTTGGTGATCTCAAGATTAAACTAAAATGTTTGACTAGCTATGCGTAACGCCTTATCCCTGGTTAACACAATCAACAAGATTCTAATAAGGGGTGACGAGCAAAATAAATGCCACAAAAGTGTGCGTAAGACCAAAGCATGAGCAAAAGCACATGAAAATTGCAAATACAATCAAATTGATAACCTATGGTGTTGGTGAGATCTGTGCAAAAAGAAGAAAAATTGCTCAAACAAGAAGATAGATTATGTGCCTCTCTGCTGTGCGGTGGCACCGACCTAAGGATAAACATAACCTATATATTCTAGAACTCATTGTTGTTTGCCACCTCTCTGCTGTGCGATGGCACTGACCTGAGGATTGGTTTCTCTTTGAAAAATTCTAAGAATAGTCTCTTCTTGAATTCTACCCTAAGACCGCTCAAAAATCTCCTGAGGAATGTTGATTACCATATAAGTGTGGGATCCACAAATGGTTGTTGAAATAAACAAACCTTAAGACGATCACCCAACTGTGTTGAAAGTCTGTGTATGGATTTAAGAGGATAAGTATACTGACAATCACTGTGGCTACGATTCTTGAAAGTTCAAATCAGTGTGGGGACCTAATAGTACTAGTATGATTTCCAAAATTTGCTAAATGACTCTAGATGAAAAACAAGGAAAGAGCATCAAAGGTTTTAGCTAACTTGTCCCAAATGATTGGAATATCCTGTATGATTCCAGCTTGAATTGGTCCATGTATGGTTTAAAATATTAAAGCTGCCCTCTCAGAAAAATTATTCCTTAGAGTTACATCTTAGAAATTAACCCTCACAAAACACAAAAACATGTCTTAGTATAATTTTCAGTGTTAATTCTTTTACATAGGTACAACGTTAGTCTATTTCAGTTTTGTGTAGTATCGGACTATGTCGTGGAAGTTGATAAGGAACCTTATCATCTAAAAGGTCACGTCAGAGGTGACCACATGTACTTTCAAGTAAAAATTGGGTCATATCAGAGGTGACAAAAGTTCTTTAAAAGGTTCACGTCTGAGGTGATCAAAGGTTTTAAGTTAAAATGATCATGTCTGAGATGATCAAGTGTTCATAATGTTAAACAACAGGTTAAATGGGTCTAAAAGTTAAATGGTCATAAAGTCAAAAAAAATTTAAAAGGTATGACCCATTCGCATGACTGAACCCTGAGTATGGACCAATCATGCAAATGGACCATACCCATGCATTAAACAGTCGAATGGACATGAATATGGACCATTAAACCAAATGACTTATACGTATGAGCCATTCGGCCGATTGAGAGTGGGAGAATGAACAAGTCGCACGACTGAACTCTAGTCGGACGATTGAAGGTGAGCGACTGATCCAGTCGTACGACTTAGGTCCATTCGCCCGAATGAAATGAGCGTATGATTTCAGTCGTACGATTGAATCACATTCAGTATAAATAGAGGGGGAGGTCGGTCGTAGAGACCCATCACTCCCAAATTAGCCCTAATTCGCACGACTAAAGTTACTCTGCCAAATTTTCATTCGATCTTACTATATCTCAGATTGTTGTGAACTGATGATTTGTACTGACTTTACAGGTATAATGCAATTCAATCCAACAATGTTTCATTCAATTTGACTCCGAAATCGATACGTTCGACCCAAAACAAGAAACGAGACCTGTTGGACTAAGTTACCAAATTAAAATAAGCCAACAACTGAAATCAATGTTATCAGGGGTTAAGTACAATGATTGCGAGTCAATTGAACCAAAACACGATGTCAAATGATAGGAATTGGTCAAAATTGAATTTGAATTGAACAGCAGTCTGTCATGCGACTAGACAGGTTGATGAACTTCAGTCGCACGACTGAGTAGTGCAAACGGCTAATCCGCACGACTGAATTAGGCGTGTGAGTTCAGTCGCACGACTGATATACACGAATGAGTTTACATACGTGTAAGCTCAGTCGCATGACGAGTCATACGTATGAGGTAATACGCACGACTGGATCTAAGTGGCACTACTCATTCGCACGACTAGATCTCAGTCGCACAGTCTCATTCGCAACAGATAAAAAAAAGGAATATTTTCAAGTCCAAGTAATTCAAGATATTATTAATCAACGGATACTAACGTTTATTTTCATTGTGTAACAGATGGCAAGTCGGTGGACCATAAGCACTAAGCACAATATTTGTGCTCATCTGGATCAGTCATCCAAACATGCTCCTGACTTTTCTGGCATCATCACATTTCTCAGAGATCAAGGATCTTTCACGCCATCTCTACTCCATGTACACGTACCATTCTATTCAGCAAGCCTTCTGGGAAGGCGGTGTAGTTGATAGATCCTCAGAGCCTCATTGTATCCGTAGTTCTATATTTAGAGAGGCCATTGAGATCAATGAGGATGATCTCAGGACGGTGTTGCAGTTTGGGGATGACGATGACCGCCCTACTAGACTACATCCCCTTACTGTCCGAGGATGTTTTCTGCGCGCCAAGTACACTGGGGACATCAATGCAGGGGTGCTCAACAAGAGCTACCTATGCCCCCAGTTCAAGTACTTACACACGTTCTGCTAAAGTGTATAGCGTCACGGAAGGGAGGCTTTGATGAGCTCTCTGATCAGATTTAGAACGCATATGTTGCGTTGGTGCTGAACCACCCATTCAGCTTCTCTAGGATGATCTTCACCTACTTGGTGGAGAACATTGAAGGGAAAGGAAAGGAGGGCTTCTGCATGTACCGTCACTTTATGCAGATGATTATCGACCAGAAGCTCCCTTCCTTGCCGAAGGAGACAGAGGATGTAGTTGTACTCGAGGTGATGGACGACACCACCTTGGGGAGGATGAAGGTCTACAGGGGAAAGCAGGTTAAGCCCCCTGTGAGGAGACTATTTGGGCATCTGGCCCGAGAGGATTACATGGCGCCAGCTAGACGTAAATGGCGTCATGTTGACAGTGACTCGGAGGTAGAGCAGCTGCAGCTACCAGATGACGACTCCGACGATGATGATGCGGGAATGCTGGAGATGTAGGGCCCACTCAATCAACGGGGCCGCTACTGATATTGTATCTCCAGCATCTGCCCCCACTAGAGATATCGCTGAGACTGCTGGATTCCACCAGGGTTTCATACCTGGTGAGGAAGAGGAGGAGTCAAATGAGGAGCCTCTGACTCGGACTGTGGGAAGTAAAGTCGTTCCCACAGAACGAGGGCTCCGGATGGTTGGTGAACGCCTAGGCGGATTGGGAGAGACTACTGCTGATCTACATATACTCCTGATCTGCCAAGCCGTGTCCTAGGGGGAGCATCCTCCTCGACGGATCGAGGAAGAAGAGGATGGCTCAGCCCCACGGCTTGAAAAAGAAGAAGCGTAGAATCACCTTCATCACCAGCACAGCCACCACCACAGCTACCACCACAGCTACCACCACTACCACACTTCACCTAACACCACTACCACCATTCCACCACCACCACTAACACTCATACACCACTTCCCACCTACTCCACCAGTTACCCATTCCCATCCACAACCATATAGCTCATCAAACCATCCACATCTATACCACCCTAATCTTCTCTAGATCCACTACCACCACCACCAGCCATGGAGTCGGGACCTCCTCACAGGTCCCACCTGTTTTGGATCATCTTACCCATCTGTCGGGTTGGAGGAGCAGTTGGCTAACCTTAACCGGTTAGTGCTGAAGCTACTAGCGACGGATGAATAGCGAGCCTCTCAGCTTATCAGATGATGGAGCTTAATGTATCCCAAGTCAAAGGATAGAGGCTCAGAGCCAACAGATTGAGGAGCTGCATGAGACACATCCCTCATCCATTCAGAGGATTGAGGCTCAGAGCAAGAGATCACAGAGCTGAGAGAGATGCATACATCCTCAGTACATAGGATACAAGATTTAGAGGCCTAGAACAAGAAGCTTATGCTGAGACTGAAGGGATCCAAAGATGAGCCTCTAAAGATCGAGAAGGAGATGGAGATGATAGTGATGATGATGACAGTGATGATGATGATGATGATGATGATGATGGTGATGATCAAGGGGATGACACTGATGCAGGTGATGAGGTCGGTGATGATGATGATGAAGAAGGAAATGCAGTTGTTGCATCTACATCAGCTCAAGGTCAAGAGAGGCGCACAAAGAAAATCAAGACCAAGGAGCCCATCATCTTCGGCTGATCCTACTGACACACCAGCTATTCAAGACAAGAATAATGCATAGTTGTTTATGTTATTTAAATCATGTGTATTTGAATATTGTATCAAATTAATGTAATTAATGTTTATGTTTATTATTGATGTTTTGCTTTGATTTTTGACTAATGGTTGATGTGTTACATGTTTTAAATCAAGCAGATCCAAATTTTCAAGGAGATGAATATGATGTTGGCCCCTCCAATAGATAAGACTCAACTCACAATGATTCTTGATTTGCAGGGGATTGTCAGGAGATCGGTGAATTACACTCTTGAAGAAGGAGAGATAATTCATGATCTTACCGACGAGCAATGGCTGAAATGTTCTGACTCAATCCTGATGAGATCACGAAAGAAGCTCCAACAGTCCATGTTGAAAGTGATGACGAGCTCAAGGACATCGATGAGATAGAGACGAGGATGTCACAGCAGCTCACTATCCAGAGTATGCTGACAAAGAGGGAAATGTGGCCCCAATTGGGTGATTCCTAGTCAGTGATACATTGATATACTGGATCAGATGGAGCAAGAGACTAAGAGGGTTGAAGAACAAGCCCAAGCCTCAAACGCCGATGTTGATATCAGAAAGGCTGAATGGGCTGCATGTTTTGAGGAGATCCGAGCACAACGCTCTGCTCCTAAACCAAATGTCACACAAGCTCTACAGAGTAAAGAAACATCAAAAGGTGTCAGGCAAGATTATCGCATGGGCTCATTTTGATGATCTTAATGTATACGTGATAAAGCGAGAGATGGGTACGAGTACTTTAGATCCCGCAGATGATCTAAAGTCTCTACCTGGTTTTGAGCTCAAGGAAGATGTCAGGCTGGTTTGAGGCTACCCTGAAGAAAGAGTACCACACCAAGTGGGTCAACTTCAAACCTCAACAACCTATGAGGTATATCAGACGGTCTGAAGTTGATCCCATAACTAGAAAGCCTAAGATAGTGCTGAAGTGGAGTCCCCCAAGAACAATGTCAAGAATCCCTCTCAGGGAAATGCCACAGGACTTCACTCCATACTTTAAATGGTGGTACTATGATTGGAGAACAGGAGAGGTGGTCATAGTTCTGAACAAAGAAGGGAAAATGGATACTATCAGGGTATTTGACCCAATGTGGCTTACAAACTTGTCTGCTGATGATGTATACACATTATACAAGTGGCCACTGTTCTATGACATGCAAGATATTGTACAAGCCCTACAATTCCAAAATGTGATACGACTCTGCTTTGCGTTTGAGATACATGCAGGAGTCATAAGAGAGGAGAAGTACAAGAAGTACGATGAGGTTATGAAGAAGGTAGGACAATAGATGAATCTAGGTCCAAGAGGGAGTTTGTTGATACATGTGTCCGTAGTTTCTAATCTTAATGTAATATCTTTGTATTGTCTTACGCTTATGTAAATGTAATAGTTGGGTACTTAATGAAATACAAGTGTTTGATTGTGTTTATAATGTTTAATATTTCATTAATGAGTTCTTTAATGCATACTGACTAGACTATATAGGTTTTTGATCGTTTGAATTGGTATACATAATGTTATAATAAGGAATACATTCAAACTTGGTTAAGTGAAGTTTCTCATGCGTCCAAATGGACCATGCGCCCCAACAGTGGTCATGCGTCGAATGGCCATGCGACTGAGTGTCCATGCGCCTAAATAGTTCATACGCCTGAACAACTTCATGCGTCTGACTCAGTCGCACGCCTGAACACTCAGTCGTGTGAATGGATCAACCGCATGGCTCAATCGCACGAATGAACCATGCTAATGGTTCAGTCGCCCAAATGAGCAACCCTAACCTATAAATACCACCTAAGTCGTGGAAAAACGCAAGGATTGAATCCACTTCGACTCCAGACGTACCCTAGCCATCCAGAAGCCTCTAAGTTCATACTCCAAGTTCATAGAACGCTGTAGATCGATTCCTAATCGATTCTTGATGTTAGATTCAATACGTTATTGTTTCTACGTGCGTTATCACTGATGGGATTGCCAATCAAATAGGATTCCGCACTATTTGGTTTGGTTTAACACGTTAATCAGTTGGTGTTTAGTTCACATACCAGATCCCAACACGTATTTTGACATGTCTTTGTATTTTGAGATGAAAAAAAATGTTGTAAATGAATGAAATGACATGTTTTTAGTTATTAATGAAAGTTTTAAATTCCGCTGCAAAATAAATGTACGTTTTATAATGTTTTATGTGCAATGAATGACCAACTGTGAGGTGCCCAGGAACGGGGCCTTACAATACAACCGAGGATAAAACCAGTTAAGAACATCATAAACACATGAATTCTTATCTTGAATTCGAACCTTTCCTTCTTGTTCTTCAAAGACCCGAATGATTTCTGCCTTTTTCTCCTTCTCTCTCTAAAAATCCAAATGAAATGGATGTGTAGGAGGTGTGGGCGGCCATCAGCTTTTACTCACCAACGTTTCCAACTTTTTGTCCTTTTTGACACCTTTAGTCCCTCCACTTGAGCTTTATTTTCTTTCTTTTCTTTTTCTTCACTTATTCTTCTTTCTTTGGCTTCAAAGAAAATAACCGGGTGTTACAAGTCCACCCCCCTTATATAGGTTTCGTCCCCAAACATGTTATTCCTCAAAAAATCGTTAGTAATGCTGTCTCATCTCTTCTTCGGCCTCCCATGTAGGCTCAGATCCCTTTCTGTGCTTCCACTGTACACGCACAAGAGGAACTATTTTACTCCTTAGCCTCTTCTCTTTACGATCAATGATCGCCACTGGTTACTCCACATTATTGAGTCGTTCGTCTACATCGATGTCTTCAAGTGGTACAATCATATCTTTGTATGCTAAGCACTTTCTCAGATGGAATACATGGAATGTTGGGTGAATTCCACTTAATTCATCTAGTAACTCTAGTCTATAGGCCACCTCTCCTACTCGAGAAATGATTCGGAAAGGCCCTATGTACCTTTGGCTCAACTTGCCCCGCTTTCTGAACCGAATGATACCATTCCAAGGTGAGACTTTCAACATAACTCTATCACCCACCTGGAACTCAATCGGTCTGCGTCGTTTATCAGCATATGACTTTTGTCTATCTTTAGCTGCCTTCATAAAGGTTTTGATCCTTTCCCGTTTCTCTATCGTAGCCCCAACCACCTTGACGCTCCGTAACTCTTTATGACCAATATTACCCCAACACACGGGTGTCCTACATCTCCTACCGTATAGCATCTTATAAGGAGGCATACCAATACTGGCATGATAGCTGTTGTTATATGATAACTTAGCTAACGGTAAGTGGTTATCTCAACTTCCTCCAAAGTCAATGACACATGCCCGAAGCATATCCTCCAGAGTTTGAATAGTCTTTTCTGACTGACCATCAGTCTGAGGATGATAAGTCGTACTAGTATGTAACCTCGTCCCCATTATGTCGTGGAATTTCTTCCAACATTTAGATGTAAACCGGGTGTCACGATCAGACACAATAGACAGTGACACACCATGACGAGTTACAATCTCTTTAAGTCCCGCCAACCTATCAGATGAATAAGTCTCGGGAATTGGTAGGAAGTGAACACTCATTGTTAAACGGTCAACTATCACCCATATGGCATCATAACCTTGCCCAGTACACGACAGTTTTGTAATAAAATCCATGGTGATGTGCTCCCACTTCCACTCCGGTATATCCAAAAGTTGGATCTTTCCATACGACATTTGATGTTCGGCCGTCACTTGTAAACAAGTAAGGCATTTACTCACATTCTCCACCACATCACGGTTCATACCCGGCCACTAATAATCTTTCTTCATGTCTTGATACATCTTTGTTGCACCTGAATGAATAGAATACTGATTCTTATGAGCTTCGTCCATGATCTTCACGTGTAGATCCCCAAAACAAGGAATCCACATTCGTCCAAATCGGGTTCTAACACCGAGTGTGTTTTCACCCAATTCCGCAACCAGACCTCTCATTTTTTGGGAGTTAAGATGATCTTCTTTCAATGCCTTATCTTGAAACTCTGTGACTTCCTTCATCACATCAGAGGTCATGATCAACTGGTAAGCTTTCACCCGAATCGGCCCGGGTCTCTCTTTCCGGCTAAGGGCATCCGCCACCATGTTGGCTTTGCCCGGATGGTAATGGATCTCACAATCGTAATCTTTTATGAGCTCCAATCATCGTCTCTGCCTCATGTTCAAATCTTTCTGCTCGAAGAAGTACTTCAAGCTCTTGTGGTCGGTGAATATGGTGCACTTCGTACCATATAGGTAGTGCCTCCATATTTAACGCAAAGACCACAACTGCTAGCTCCAAGTCATGAGTAGGGTAATTGACCTCATGAACATTCAGCTGTTGGGATGCATAGGCTATAACCTTTCCTCTTTGCATCAATACACATCCTAACCCCTAATAGGAAGCATCCAAATAAACCACCAAATCTTCACTTCCATCGGGCAATGACAAAATAGGAGCTTGAGTCAACCTCGCCTTTAACTCTTCGAACGCCTTCACTTGAGCTTGACTCCATACAAACTTTACATCTTTACGGGTCAATTTGGTTAGTGGAGAAGTGATCTTAGAGAAGCCTTGAATGAATCTTTTATAATAGTCCATCAAACCAAGAAACTACAAATCTCGGATGGCATCTTCGGAGACTTCTATTGGATCACCGCCTCTACCTTTGTCGGGTCCACCATAATCCCTTCAGGATTCACCACGTGACCCAAGAACTAAACCTTGCGCAACCAACATGCCCACTTGGAGAACTTGGCGTACAATTTCTCTTTTCTCAACGTCTCCAACACCTCTCGAATGTGTTCGGCATGCTCTTCCTCGCTCTTCGAATAAATCTGGATATCATCGATAAACACAATCACTAATTTATCCAACATCAGCCGACACACTCGATTCATCAAGTCCATAAAAGCAGCTGGCGCGTTGGTAAAACCAAATGAAATAACAAGAAACTCGTAGTGACCATAGCCCGTGCAAGCTGTTTTAGGAATATCCTACTCTTTCACCTTCAACTGATGGTAGCCAGATCAAACGTCTACTCTCGAGAACCAATTGGCTCCTTGGAGCTGATCAAACAAATCATCAATTCTTGGTAAGGGGTACCGATTCTTCACTATTAACTTGTTCAGCTCACGGTAGTCTATACACATTCTCATACTACCGTCTTTCTTCTTCACGAATAGGACCGAAGCACCCCAAGGAGAGATACTCGGTCGAATGAAACCCTTATCAAGCAACTCCTGCAATTGCCCCATCAACTTCTTCATCTCAGTCAGGGCCAACCGATACGGTGCCTTAGCAACAGGTTGGGCACCTGGTATCAAGTCAATTTGAAATTCGATCTCTCGGTCAGGTTGCACTCCTGGTAAGTCTTCGGGAAACACGTCTGGAAAGTCACACACCACCGGTACGTCGGTCAGTTGTGGTCTTGGTATATCCACATCCTTTACGTAGGCCAAGTAGGCACTACATCCACGCCTCATGCACTTTCCCGTCACCGTCATCGAAATCACCTTCGGAATCGTCATGACTCGATCACCATAAACCGTTACCGTACTCCCGTCAGGAGCTATTAACTGAACCATCTTCTTGTGACACACAATGTTCGCCTCGTAGTCCGCCAACCAATCCCTTCCTAGGACTACGTCAAACCTGCCTAAGGTCATAACAAATGGTCTAACAGGAAACTTGTGAACTTCTAGTTCTATGTCGCAACCCTCTATCCTCTTTGAAATCCTGGTAGACTTACCTATGACAGTTTCTACATCGAAGGGCGTATCTATATTCTTACTACAACAATTTAGCATAGAAAGCAGCAGAAATAAAACTTTTACTAGCACCAGAATCAAATAACACGGAGGCAAAAGTTTGGTATACTAGAAACGTACCTGACACAACATCGGGGTCGTCCTAGCCTCCTCCTGCATCATAGTGAACGCTCTGGGACTCGCCCTCCGCCCTTCTCCTCTAGTCTTCTTCATTCCTGAACCTTCAGCCCTTGGCTTTTTACAGTCCCTGCTTATGTGGCCGTTCTCTCCACAGTTGTAACATCTTACCACCCCACAATCTCTAGCCATATGACCAGGCTTCCTTCCCACATTTACCACATCTCTTCGACCCCGCACCAGGTGTGACCACATGGCGATCATCCACCCGTGCCTTCTTGTTACTCGTCGAGGCACCACCCCAACCAAACCTTTTCCTATTCCAGTTCCGGTCACCACCACCTTTCTTGCTGCCTTCAGCCACCACCACAGTTCTCCTATCATACAACCTCCCTTCCAAATCAACCACCGACCTAAACGTGCTCGGTCAGGCAACGATCATGTGCCTATGGACATCCGCCGGCAAGCCTAGATAACCGCTTAATCTTTCGTGACAGAGGTGTCACCTGGTCCGGCACTAGCCGTGCCATCTCATTAAACTTCATGGTGTATTGTTGATGAGTCATTGTTCCCGCCTCCAGCTACAGGAACTCCTTTTCCACCTCATCCATTTCCCTATGAGGACAGAACTTCTCGATCACCAACTTCTTCAGCTCTGCCAACTTCATCCTCCCAATTTCCCGACTACCCTCGGCTTGGACAATATTTTCCCACTAGAACAGAGCCGAGTCCATAAACGAGTGGGCAGCAAACTTCACCTTCTGGTCTTTTCGGCACTTGCTGATATTCAGAACAACTTCCATCTCTCTCACCCATTGGTGAGCAGCAGTAGAAGTGTCATTACCATAAAAAGTAGGGGGCTTGCATCTTTGAAATGTTCCATAGTTGCAGCCTCGTGCCGCCTCTGGCGCAGGCTCTTCTTCTTCCTCCTCTTCATCGTTGGAGAGAACTGTTTTAGGCTCCGGTCGCTCCCGTTCTCCCGAGGACTTGTTTCTCTCCTTTCTTTCTCCTTCCCTTACGGCCTTTATCACTTCGGTCACCACAGATGGTAGGATCGTCTGCATGACCTGATGCACCTCTTCCATAATAGCCTCCTTCATTGAGGCCCTCAGGTTAGCACTCTCGTCTCCGCCCTCCAGATGAGCGGTCTCAGGTTCTTCATGAACCAACTTTTCAACTCTAGGTCTTTCTCTTTTGGGCCGCGGTTCAGCACCATGCACACAACGACCTCCACCCCTTGAAGCTTTCGATGATCTACCACCGACCATCCTCTAACACATTATAAGATTCAAACACCAACACGGTCATTCAAGGGAACAACTCAGTTTATGTTAAGTATAGTAAGTCCCTAATTACAGTGGTTAGTTGTGATTAGCCACTTACTTTACTCTTTATATCCCAAGCATTTCCTATCCTGACTACATCAGTATCCAAATCTATAAACATCACATAAACTACATAACATGCGCACATAATACCGGTTAACATTAAGAAAATACCTTATGGCACGCAGCTACTCGGACTGGCATCACTTCCCTTTCCGTCCCATTCTCAGTTTATGTTTAGGTTTATTTTGAAAATTTACATGTTTCACTTAAACTCTGGCTCTGATACCAACTTCTAAGGCCCTGCTGGTCAATCATCCCACATAAAACATATATTTACATTTAACTTAAATAAACACTGTAGCTAAAACATTCAAAAATGTTATTTCATTTCATTATAATAGCTTTTGCAAAATAATACATCGTTGTTGAATTACGAAATACATGTTTCATTACATCATAAAAGCATTATAAAAATAGATGCCATCCAAAAAGAGCCAAGTACCCGCCCCGTGCCATCCTCAGCAACCTTACCTACCAACTAGAACATGTATAAAAAGTCAACATTGCTGAGTGAGTTCTAGTTTTATAAAACATTATATTACCTTTCGTTCGTTAAAACATTTTCTTTACTATCGCACGTGATCACACATCATATGTACATCAAGGTAATAGTTATTATCTTCATCATCATTCGTTTCGTACATTTCGCACGTTTCGCACATTTCGTACTTATCACACTTTTCGTACTTTTATTATCTTTTCACTTTTATCTAGGTCCTGTACTTAACCCCCCTCTTAAGCACATAGCTATATCATCTAGGGTTAAGCAACAAGGACCCCATATCGCACATATGGACTAGTCACCAGGACTGACTCCCCCTCTGTGTGTGAACTCTTATGGGTTAGCCAAAATCGCACGCTGTATAACACACAGTAATTAGGAAATCGCACGTATTAGAGCAGTCACCGAGACTGAACTCTTACTGTGTGTGTAAGTCCTGTTCCCGGGACGGTTACAGCTGGTAAATCATTGCACATAAATCATATAACTTTACATTTAACATTCATAAAACATTGCAGCGGAAACATAAAAAAATAACTTTCATTTCGTTACAAATGCTTTTGCAGGTTAATACAATCGTTCATTTCAAAACATCATTTGTTCGCATTACAATGCAAAAATATTAAATAAAAGAATGCCATCCCAAAAGAGCTGAGTAGCCGCCCGCGCCGTCCTTAGCAACATTACCTGCTAATTGGAAACACATAAAAGTCAGCGTTGCTGAGTCAGTTCTAGTTTTAAAATAAAACATACTTTACTTTGCCAAAACCATACTTTACTATGCATGTGATCACACATCATACGTACACATAGATAGTATCATTATTATCTTCATTAGACGTTCGTTCATTCCGTACATTCTTCATTACATCTTTACTTTCATTCGGACCAATGCCATGTGCTTCACCCTACCATCATGCATAAAGACGGTACTAGGCCTCAAGTCTTTCATAGACCCCGAACATTGTGCACGAAGCTGACTCCGGTTACGTAGGGTGAGCGAAAAGGGTCCCATACATATGGTCAATCACAAGGATTGGACCCCAGTGTGCATCCTTCTGGGGTAATTAACCCGCACACAGTTGAGCTAAGACCCTTCATTGGGTGTGAACCTCCATACATATGCTTAATCACACGGATCAAGCCCTAGTGTGCATCCTTCTGGGGTAGCTAACCCGCACACGGTTGAGCTAACACCCTTCATTGGGTGTTAACGTCCTTACATTTACTTGCAAGCCTTTCATACTTTCATTCGTTCATTAATGTATGCATTCACCATTTCGTACCTCTTTTCATTATCTTTCACGTTATGTTACATAATACTTTCATTTCATTCATTAACATTCAACGTAAAGCCATGGGAAAATAATCATATGAAGCAAGGAACAAAACATACACAGTCAATATCATCATACCAGGCATCATACATAGATAACACATACCATACATACCATCATGCATAAACATACAACATCATACATCATCATCATCCGTGCCCAACATAACCTCTATGGCCTCAAAAGTCATCTTACATGAACCTCTGGGAACCTTCCACGTCACAACTTACATCAACACTTTCCCCCGAAAGTCAGTAAATATACTATGTTCCCTCGGGTGCACAAGCCCTACTTGGGCGTATGGGCACCCTTCAGTCGCATGGCCTCCCAGGCGATTGAGCACAATACAGATGGACACCAGGCGAATGGGCCCCATGCGAATGGATCCAATACGGATGAGACCCATGCGAATGGAACTAATGCAGATGAATACTTGTGCGAATGAGCACAAATTCAGATGGACCTAGGCGAATGGACCCTCAGTCTCATGACTCCCCATGCGAATGGCCCTCAGTCGCACGACTCCAAAGCGAATGGACTCTAGTCGCACGACATGCGAATGAACCTCAGTCGCACTCCTTTCGTCCGTATGGCCTTCGGTTGCATGCCATTCGGTCGCCCAACCCTAGCTGATGCAGAATGCAGTTCATCTTGAACCGAATCAGCACTTTTTGGCCTCCGAACCCTCACAACCTGTTCTAAGCCCAAAACAACCATCCTAAACCTTAGAAACACATACCATAACACCATTCAAGCACACACAAGCCCAAAAGCAAAATCCACTCGAATCACACACAAACATATACATACGGGTTCAACACACACATTTCAAAAACAGGTTTTACTATGTGTTCCAACCCCAAATCAGTTGAAAACATGTAAAAGAGGGGTCCTAGAACTCACACAAACGACACCGTCAAGTAGAGCTTCAATCCAACTCGCTACATTCAACTTTCAGGCTCGAATCCACGAGAACCAAGCTTGAAACTCTTTGTTTTCTCCCCTTTCTCTCTATGGCCGATTTTGGTGAGTGTGGGGAGGGTATGGGCTGCCCTCCCCTCTAATCTACCACTCTTCCAATCTTTCTCCCTTGTTGGCAAGTTTGGTCCCTCAACTGTGGCCTTTATTTCTTTTGCTTCTTTCGCCGGCTTTAAAGAAAATATCCGGATGTTACAAGTCCACCCCGTTAAATGGGTTTCGTTCCCGAAACCTGTTATTTATCAAACAAACGTGGGTCATGCTGTCTCATTTCTTCTTCAGTCTCCCACGTATCCTTTCCTGTGCTTCCACTGTAGACACACAAGAGGAACCACTTTATTCCTCAGTCTCTTCTCCTTTTGATCGATGATTGCCACTGGCTGCTCCGCATAATTGAGCCATTCATCCATTTTGATATCCCTCGGTGTAACAATCATCTCTTCATCTGCTAAAAACTTCCTCAGATGAGATACATAGAATGTCGGGTGAATTCCACTTAACTCATCAGGTAATTCCAGTCTATAGGCCACCTCTCATACTCGAGCAACGATTTGGAAGGGCCCTATATACCTTGGGCTCAACTTGCCCCGTTTTCTGAATCGGATGATACCCTTCCAAGGTGAGACTTTCAACATAACCCGGTCACCCACCTGAAAGTCAATCGGTCTGTGTCGTTTATCAGCATACGACTTCTGTCTATCTTTGGCTGCCTTCATGAAGGCCTTGATCCTTTCAAGCTTCTCAGTCATAGTCTCGATCACCTCAACGCTCCCTAACTCTTTCTGACCAATATCACCCCAATAGACGGGTGTTTTGTATCTCCTACCGTATAGCATCTCATATGGAGGCATACCAATACTGGCATGATAACTATTGTTATATGAGAACTCAGCTAACGGTAACTGGCCATCCTAACTTCCTGCAAAATCGATAACACATGCCTGAAGCATATCCTGCAAGGTTTGAATGGTCCTTTCTGACTGACCATCTGTCTTGAGGATGATAAGCCGTGCTAATGTGCAACCTTGTCCCCATAGCATCGTGGAATTTCTTCCAAAATTTTGATGTATACCGGGTGTCACAATCAGACACAATAGACACCGGTACACCATGACGAGTTACAATCTCCTTAATGAAAAGATCCGCCAACCTCTCGGATGAATATGTCTCGCGGATCAGCAGAAAGTGAGCACTCTTCGTCAGACGATCAACAACCACCCATATAGCATCATACCTTTTGGGGTACGTGGCAGCTTTGTAATGAAATCCATGGTGATGTGCTCCCACTTCCATTTTGGTATATCCAAAGGTTGGATCTTCACATACAGCTTCTGATGCTTGGCCTTCACTTGTAAACAAGTAAGGCATTACTCACATACTCCACCACATTGCATTTCATACCCTGCCACCACTAATCTTTCTTCATGTCCTGATACATCTTTATGGCACCGAGATGAATAGAGTATCGAGTCTTATGAGCTTCATCCGAAATCTTCACCCGATGATCCCCTAAACGAGGAATCCACATCCTCCCGAATCGAGTCCTAACACCAAACGTGTTTTCACCCAATCTGCGACCAGACCTCTCATTCTTTCAGACTTAAGATGATCTTCATTCAATGCCTCATCTTGGAACTCCTTGACTTGCTTCATCATATCCGAGTTCATGATCAACTGATATGCTTTCACCCGAATCGGCTCAGGCCTCTCTTTTCTGCTAAGGGCGTCCGCCACCACGTTAGCTTTTCCCGGGATGGTAATGGATCTTGCAATCATAATCTTTTATAAGCTCCAACCATCTCCTCCGCCTCATGTTCAAATCCTTCTGCTCAAAGAAGTACTTCAAGCTCTTGTGGTCAGTGAATATGGTGCACTTCGTCCCATACAGATAGTGCCTCGAAGTCTTTAGCGCAAAGACCACGGCTGCTAGCTCCAAGTCATGAGTAGGATAATTGACCTCATGAACCTCCAATTATTGGGATGCATAGGATATAACCTTCCCTCTGTGCATTAACACACGCCCCAACCCCGAGTAAGAAGCATCAGAATAAACCACTAGATCTTCACTTCCATCGGGTAAGGACAGAACACGAGCTTGAGTCAATCTCACCTTCAATTCTTCGAACGCCTTCTCTTGAGCCTGACCCCATACAAACTTCACATCTTTTCGGGTCAACTTAATTAGTGGAGAAGCAATCTTAGAAAAGTCTTGGATGAATCTTCTGTAGTAGCCCGCCAAACCCAAGAAACTACGAATCTCGGATGGCGTCTTTGGAGACTTCCATTGCATCACCGCCTCTACCTTTGCTAGGTCCACCATAATCCCGTCAGGATTCACTAGATGACCCAAGAATTGAACCTTGCGCAACCAGAACACGCACTTGGAGAACTTGGCGTACAACTTCTTCTTTCTCAATGTCTCCAAAACCTCCCGAATATGACTGACATGCTCCATCTCGCTCTTTGAATAAATCAGGATATCATCAATAAACACAATCACTTATTTATCGAACATTGGCCGACACATTCGATTCATCAGATCCATAAAAGCAGCTGGCGCATTGGTCAAGCCAAAAGACATGACAAGAAACTCGTAATAACCATAACGCGTACGAAAAGATGTTTTAGGAATATCCTGCTCTTTCACCTTTAGCTGATGGTAGCCAGATCGAAGATCTATCCTGGAAAACCGACTAGTACTTTGAAGCTAATCAAACAAATCATCAATCCTCGGTAACGGGTACTGATTCTTTATCGTCAACTTATTCAGATCATGGTAGTCAATACACATTCTCATACTACCGTCTTTCTTCTTCACGAAGAACACCAGAGCACCCCAAGGAGAGATGCTCGGTCTAATAAACCCCTTATCAAGCAGCTCTTGCAATTGCTCCATCAATTCTTTCATTTCACTAGGAGCCAACCAATACGGTGCCTTGGCAACAGGTTGGGCACCCGGTATCAAATCAATCTGGAACCCGATCTCTTGGTCAGGTGGCACTCTTGGTAAGTCTTCTGGGAACATGTATGGAAAGTCACACACAACCGGTACATCAGACAGTTGTGGTGTTGGTGTTTCCACATCCTTTACATAAGCCAAGTAGCCGCTACATCCACGCCTCATGCACTTCTTGCCACCGCCATTGAGATCACTTTCGGAATTGTCGTGACCTGATCACCATAAACCATTACCGAACTTCCGTCAGGCGCTGTCAATCGAATAATCTTCTTGCGACACATAATGTTCGCCTCGTAGTCCGCTAACCAATCAATCCCAAGAACCATATCAAAACCACCTACGGTCATCACGAACAGCGTAACTAGAAACTTATGACCTTCCAATTCCATATCACATCCTTCTATCACCTTAGAAACCCTGGTAGACTTACCTATGGTAGTTTCTACATCAAATGGCGCATCAACACATCTACTACTAAGAGGTAGCTTAGCACAAAAAGCAGTAGAGATAAAACTTTTGCTGGCACCAGAATCAAATAACACAGAAGCTAAAGTTTGGTTCACTAGAAACGTACCTGACACGACGTCAGGGTCCGTTCTAGCTTCCTCCTGCATCATCATAAACGCTCTGGCGCTCGCCCTTGGTCCTTCTCCCCTAGTCGTCTTCTTCCCCGCACCAGAACTTTTAGCCCTCGGCTTCTTGCAGTCTCGGCTCATGTGGCCCTCCCCACCATAATTAAAACACTTCAGAGTCTTACACTCCCTCGCCATGTGGTCAGATTTCCCACATTTGAAGCACACATTAAATCCCAATCTACATTCACCGGTGTGATCCTTCCCACACTTGCCACACCTCCTCGACCCTGCACCCGATATGACCATACGTTGGTCATCCACCAGTGCCTTCTTGTTACTTGTTGAAGCACCAACCCGATCGACCCTTTTCCCATTCCAATTCCGATCACGACTACCCTTCTTGCTTGCCTCAGTTACCACCTCTCGCTCATCATACAGTCTTCCTGCCAAATCAACTGCCGACCTAAACGTGCTCGGTTGGGCAGCGATAAGGCTGTCGCTTGATCTTGCACCAGCCGTGCCATCTCATTAAACTTCGTAGTGTATAGCTGATGCGTCATTGTTCCCGTCTCCAATTGCAGGAACTCCCTTTCCACCTTATCCATTTCCCTATGAGGATAGAACTCCTCACTCACCAACTTCTTCAATTTGGACCACCTCATCCTCCTAATCGCCAGACTACCCTCGGCCTGGACTATATTATCCCACCAGCACAGAGCCGAGTCCACAAACGAGTGGGCAACAAACTTTAACTTCTGGTCTTCCCGACACTCACTGATACTTAGAACAACTTCCATTTCTCTCACCCACCAGTGAGCAGCAGAAGCTGTGCCATTACCATCAAAAGTAGGGGGCTTGCATCGCTGAAACGCCCCGAAGTTACAGCCTCATGCCGCCTCCGACGCAGGCCCTTCTTCCTCCTCTTCTTCTTCGTCATTAGACAACACCATCTCATTCTCGGGCTGTCTCCTTTCACCCGTAGTCTACTTCTTTCTTTCCTCTCCCCCTCCCATACAGCTTTAATTACTTTAGTCACTACAGACGGTAAGATCGTCTGCATGACTTGATGCACCTCTTCAACCACAGCCTCTTTCATCGATGCCCTTAAGTTTGCACTCTTATCACCACCCTCCGGATGAGGGGTCTCTGATTCTTCAGGAACCACCTTTTCAACTCTAGGCCTTCCTCTTTTGGGTTGCGATTCAGCACCACGACCTCCACCACGTGAAGCTTTTGAAGATCTACCGCCGGCCATCCACACACACACTGAAAGATTCAAATACCAACATGGTCATTCAAGGGAACAACTTAGTTTATGTCAAGTATAGTAAGTCCCTAATTACAGTGGCCAATTGTGATTAGCCACTTACTTTACTCTTCATACCCATGCATTACCTATCCTGACTACATCAGTATTTAAATCCACAAGCAACACATAACCACATAACATGCGCACGTAATACTGGTTAACATTATGAAAATACCTGATGGCACACAGCTACTCAGACTGGCATCCCTTACCTTTCTGTCCCATTTTCAGTTTAAGTTTAGGTTTATTTTGAAATTTTACCCGTTTCACTTAAACTTTGCCTCTGATACCAACTTGTAAGGCCTCGTTCCCGGGACGCTTACAGTTGGTAATCATTGCACATAAATCATATAGCTTTACATTTAACATTCATAAAACATTACAGTGGAAACATAAAAAAATAACTTTTCATTACATTACAAATGCTTTTGCAGGTTAATACAATCGTTCATTTCAAAACATTGTTCGGTCGCATTACAATGCAAAAACATTAAACAAAAGAATGCCATTCCAAAAGAGCTGAGTAGTCGGCCCACGCCATCCTCAGAAACATTACCTACAAACTGGAAACACATAAAATTCAGCGTTGCTGAGTGAGTTCTAGTTTTAAAATAAAACATACTTTACTTTTGCTAAAACCATACTTTACTATGCATGTGATCACACATCATACGTACACATAGATAATATCATTATTATCTTCATTAGACATTCATTCATTCCGTACATTCTTCATTACATCTTTACTTTCATTCGAACCAATGCCATGTGCTTCACCCCACAGTCATGCATAAAGACGGTACTGGGCCTGAGGTCTTTCATAGACCCCCAACATTGTGCACGAAGCTGACTCCAGTTACCTAGGTTGAGCGGCAAGGGTCCCATACATATGGTCAATCACAAGGATTGGACCCCAGTGTGCATCCTTCTGGGGTAATTAACCCGCACACAGTTGAGCTAACACCCTTCATTGGGTGTGAACCTCATACATATGCTTAATCATATGGATCGAGCCCTAGTGTGCATCCTTCTGGGGTAGCTAACCCGCACACGGTTGAGCTAACACCCTTCATTGGGTATGAACCTCCTTATATTTGCTTGCAAGCCTTTCATACTTTCATTCATTCATTAATGCATGCATTCATCATTTCGTTCCTCTTTTCATCATCTTCCACTTTACGTTACATAATACTTTTCATTTCGTTCATTAACATTCAACGTAATGCCACGGGAAAATAATCATACAAAGCAAGGAACAAAACATGCACAATCAACATCATCATACCGGACATCATACATACATAACACACACCATACATACCATCATGCATAAACATACATCATACATCATCGTCATCCGAGGCCAACATAACCTCTATGGCCTCAAAAGTCATCTTACATGAACCCCCGGGAACCTTCCACGTCACAACTTATATCTGCACTTTCCCCCGAAAGTCAGTAAATATACTATGTTCCCTCGGGTGCACAAGCCCTACTTGGGCTTATGGGCACCCTTCAGTCGCATGGCCTCCCAGGCGACTGAGCACAATGCTGATGAACACCAAGCGAATGGGCCCCATGTGAATGGATCCAATGCGGATGAACACAATGTGGATGAGACCCATGCGAATGGAACTAATGCAGATGAATACTTGTGCGAATGAGCACGAATGCAGATGGACCTAGGCGAATGGACCCTCAGTCGCATGACTCCCCATGCGAATGGCCCTCAGTCGCACGACTCACAAGAGAATGGAATCCAGTCGCACGACTACATGCGAATGAACCTCAGTCGCACTCCTTTCGGTCGTATGGCCTTCAGTCGCACTCCTTTCGGTCGTATGGCCTTCAGTCGCATGCCATTCAGTCGCCCAACCCTAGCTGATGCAGAATGCAGTTCATCTCGAACCCAATCTGCACTTTTCGGCCTCCAAACCCTCACAAACCTATTCTAAGCCCAAATCAACCATCCTAAAGCTTAAAAATCGATACCACAACACCATTCAAGCACACACAAGCCCGAAACCAAACTCCACTCGCATCACACACAAACACATACATACGGGTTCAACACACACATTTCAAAAACGGGTTTTACTATGTGTTCTAGCCCCAAATCAGTTGAAAACTTGTAAAAGAGGGGTCCTAGAACTCATACAAACGACACTGTCAAGTAAAGCTTCAATCCAACCCGCTACACTTCAACTTTCACGCTCGAATCCACGAGAACCAAGCTTGAAACTCTTTTTTTTCTCCCCTTTCTCTCTATGGCCGATTTTGGTGAGTGTGGGGGAGGGTGTGGGCTGCCCTCCCCTTTTAATCTCCCACTCTTCCAATCTTTCTCCTTTTTTGGCAAGTTTGGTCCCTCGACTGTGACCTTTATTTCTTTTGCTTCTTTCGTCGGTTTTAAAGAAAATATCCGGATCTTACAGTGTGTATGAACCCTTATGAGTTAGCCAAAATTGCACGTTGTAGACACACACAGTTGAGCTAACAACTCTCAATGAGTTGTGTACCTTCTTTCATTCGCTCGCAATCCTTTCTTACTTTCATTTATTCATTAATGCATGCATTCTTTATTTCGTTCCTCTTTTCATTATCTTCCACTTTACGTTATATAATACTTAATCATTTCTTTCATTAACATTCAACGCAAAGCCACGGGAAGATAAACATACATAAATAGGAAGATCAACAAGATCATGCAAATCTTCTTACATATCAACATGCATACATAACATACATCACATATACCTTCATGCATAACATCATACATAACATCATCATCATCATCATCTTATATCATTCATGCCCATCACATCATCTTTGACCTCAAAAAGTCAACTTACATAGCCCCCGGGAACATCTAAAGTCAAAGCCTACTTTTACATTTTTCCCCAAAATTCAGAAAATATTCTAAGTCTTTAGGCGCATGGGCACATTCCAGGTGCATGAGCACTATACAGGTGCACGAGCACTATACAGGTGCACGAGCACTATGTAGGTGCATGAGCACTATGCAGGTGCACGAGCACTATGCAGGCGCATGGCCATTCAGACGCATGAAGAACACTTAGGCGCATGAGGAAACTTTCAGGTGCCTCAGCACTATTGGGGTGTATGAGCAACACTTAGTCTATTCTAGGAAAAATTCTAGGCACATGAGTACTATGCAGGCGCATGAGTGCTTAGGCACATGAGCTATCATGGGCGCATGAACACTTAGTCAAATTTGGCCTATTTCTAGGCGCATGAGTACTATACAGGTGCATGAGGTTTTGGGCGCATGAGGACACTTAGGCAGATTTCCATACTAGGCGCATGAACCCTATTTGGGCGCATGAGCAGCCTATTTTACACTTAAACATCATAATTTAGTCCCCAATCATTCTCCAACTTATTCTAAGCTTAAATCATGCATTCTAAGCCTTAGAAACATAACCATAACAACATGAAACATATACATAGTCCAAAATCAATCCCCACCCGCAACATACTCACATACATACATACGGGTATAGACCCAACTTTTATAAAAAGTTCATACATGCATTTCTAGCCCCAAAATAGTTTAAAAAAAGTAAAAAAGGGGTCCTAGAACTCACCTTTGTAGCTCTTTGGGTAAGACTTCTTCAGACCCGTTTGCAAATTAAGTTCAAACACCTAGAAACCCACCAAAACACACACAACCAAACACATAATACATATAAGCATACAACCGAGGATAAAACCAGTTAAGAACATCATAAACACACAAATTCTTATCTTGAATTCGAACCTTTCCTTCTTGTTCTTCAAAGACCCGAATGCTTTTTGCCTTTTTCTCCTTCTCTCTCTAAAAATCCAAATGAAATGGATGTGTAGGAGGTGATGGGCGGCCATCACCTTTTACTCACCAACTTTTCCAACTTTTTGTCCTTTTTAACACCTTTAGTCCCTCCACTTGTGCTCTATTTCCTTTCTTTCCTTTCTTTCCTTTTTCTTCAGTTATTCTTCTTTTTTTGGCTTCAAAGAAAATAACCGGGTGTTACAATTTTTTATTGTGAAACACAATGATATATAACAATGATAAAAATAACATAAAATAATTGAAAAATATAAAACACAATGATGAATGTATATACCAAAAGATATAATTTATATGACACAATAAATTCATCTTTAACATCATAAACGTATAATATACAATGAGCTAACTTATTTGATACAATAACTAAAATGTAATCCTTTTTTAAAACAATAGAAAGATATTTGTCAATCTCATAATATTTTTTAAACTCTTTAAATTAAATCCCCTTTTTAGTATAACACCACCTTAAAAACAATTATAGTGTTAATATGCAATTTGTTTCTTAAGAGGATATAAAAGTATGAATTAAAAGAAGAAAATATTTTAATTGAAATGTATTTACATTATAATTTAAAAGCATTTGTAAAAGTTGAAACCACAGTTAATATATTCTAATTAGCAACTTAAGGTTGCTTTGGTTGTTGTATTATGTGCATCAAATGTTGTACATATCTTTTGTTTTTGGGTAGTTTTTTATTATAAACCCAATACTTTTCATCTTTTACAAACTTTTTATTTTACATCCTGGTCTAGATTTTGAGAGTTTACACGTTGTAACTTGCGGGTGTGCTTTAACGTTATTACGCTAATTTTTTCTCGTTTAACGGCCCTATTGCGACATGCGTGTCCTATTGACTATGGCTTTTATTGTTTTTACGTTTCACGTATATGGTTCATTGTATTTAGTATTTTAATGCGTTTACGGTTGGCGGTCGTTGACAATAATATGACATTGGTGATATTTGCCAACGTTTTTACGCCCCTCGTCGCAATATGGTGGACTTAATACTAGTTGTTAGGATCAGTGATCTACGTTTGATTGATTAGAGAGTATAGCAGCGGAAATCTAACAATGAATTAGCCAATTCACAAGAACGAAAAGATATTCAATGAAGAACAAAAACGGTTATAGATAGAGAGAATTCTGCAGATATATTTCATTCAATATTCGCTTTCGTGGTAACGAAATGTCACACTTACAATTAGGTCGACACCTCTTATATAAGAGATGTGACGTCTGCTGATGTCACTTGATAGTGACATCTAACAGAATTATTCCAACTGAAACACAACTACTGAAGATGTCAAAACAGCTGACATCTTCTTACAAAAATACTAAGTGTCTACAACTACTGAAAAATATAAAACTACTGACACTACAACGACTGAAGAACAAGCTCTTCAGTGATTTTACAAAACTACTGAAAGTAAAAACATAAAACTACTGATATCACAACTACTGAAGAAGTACTCTTCAGCTGTTGTGACAAACTACTGAAACTTCAGTACTTGGTCTTCAGACTTGAACTTTAGACGTTTCATCAGCTGATGACTTCAGTAGATATCATCAGCTGATGTCTTCAGTCTTTGTCTTCAGACTTTGTACACCAGTTGTTGATATTCAGCACTTGTAGACTCTTCAGCTATTGTACTTCAGTACTTGGTCTTCAGCTTCAGCACTTGTGTTCTTCAGCTGTTCAGCTTCAGCACTTGTGTCTTCAACTGTTCAGCTTCAGCACTTGTGTTCTTCAGCTGTTGAGCTTCAGCACTTTAGTCTTCAGCTGTTGAAATCTTCAGTACTTGATCTTCAGCTGTTGAAGTCTTCAGCACTTGTCGAACTGCTGATGAAGTCTTCAGCAGTTGTTGTGATATCATGTGGGACTTAGAGGTTTTCTGATCTTGGCTCATTGTTCTTTTGGTCCAACACTAGTTACGGTAGTGATGAAAAAAACACTTATTTTGATAAATACTTATCAAATAATCCATTTTGGTAAATATTTTTTCCTTAAACACTCTTTTGGGAGAAAAACTCAAAAAGAGTTTTAGTATTCACTCATATCATAAATAAAAATGATACTAATATCTACAAATGGTCTTGATTTAATAAAATCCCGATTTAATGGCTAAGAAAATATGTTTTTATAACGGGCAATTTTCTAATCTGTACTTTTGATCAAGCTTAATCAGCATACTATTTTTCTTTTATAAAGATTAATGATCGAAGACCAAAACAGAAGAAAGTAACAGAAAAAGTGAGTTTGTGTGAGCATTGACATAAATATTAATCACTTTTTTCGGAACATCAATACCATCATAGTGAGAAGAACAAATGATCACTATCAATTAGTAAGGCAAGTAGAAATAAACACCACCTTATTAATTTTATGTGACCATGATCTTTATAGAGTAGAAAGTAGTTGATAATAAAGAGAAACTTTTATCAAATGTAGAAGAATGTGGATATGATTGTTTTGGTGTGAAAACTTATTCTATTAGTGTTTGTGATGTCAAAATCTGTTGTGTTTAAATTTTGAGGTTTCTATGATTGGCATTCACAAAAGCAGTGACGTGGCCATACTGTCAACCTTCCACCTCGGCTTGGTGATGAGTTTAGAGATCAAAGTGGGATCCGTGACGCACATTCACGAAAGAGAGTGGGATCTATGACCCTCATTCACGGAAGTGGGTTTAATCCCACTTAACCGTTGTTATGTGTTATGTTTTTTACATCTATGCCCTTTTTATTACCGGAAGTGAATAGAGTTTTACAGGCTTTAACTCGTTACAAAATAACAAAAAAAGAAAAAAAAACACAAAGCTCGTGAATGAGTACATCAAACTTAATCCCATTATAGAAAAAGAAAAGTCTAATGAGTAAATCACTGAGTGGTTAAAAAATCATATATAAATCTTATAACACATTAATTCATATACTAATCCCTCTTATACTGATATATAAATCGTTGGGTCTAAAAGAAATCATGACACGTCAATTCATATATTTACACCTTCAGTTTGCAAGTAATTTTATATCTGTATATACATAAACCTTATGACATATCAATTTATACCAACATATTCAACTTTTAAAGAAAATACAGCTCATACACATTAATTCATAATACTAACACGTGACACTTTAATGCTTTGAAAGTATAATCACACATCAATTCATATCAATCGATATAGATTATGCGTTGATATGTCAGTATTATGAATTAATCGGAAAAAAACGTATCTAATTCATTTCTATAACTACAACAAATAAATGCATATGTATTCGAACCTTAAAAAGTAATGACTACATGATAACGACATGCTAAATAGCATGCAGGCCTGCCTAAACATAAAAAAAATAGTAACCTTATAATTAATTAATGAAAAGCAACATAATCAGCTCAATAATTGAAAGGTAATAGTCGACGATATGTACAAGCACACGTCACAATAACCTAACCAGTAGTCAAGTAATCTAAAAAAAGACAAATAGCTAAACGTAAATATCTCTACCTATATTTGTACTTGTAAGAATACATAAGTCTAGATCTTGTAAACACAAAATATGACTTATTAGAAAAAGATTTACAGGATACCCTAGAGACAAAATGGACTAAAAAAAGAACAATAGAATACAAACTCATGACCTTTTTTAAATGGAAATAGAATGATGAAAAAACTTTAAGTTTAACTTAAACGAGTCAAAATGGGTGAAAACGTCATGATTTGAATTTAAACATGTCAAAATGACTTAAAGTTGAATGTGTTAAGCGCATCATAGTGAGTTTAGGTTATTATAACTTTTTATTATTAAAATATACTTTAATTATCTAAGTTTAGCTTAAACGGGTCAAAACAAGTCAAAATGAGTTTAAATGATATAATTTTAGAATGTTTCTAACTATACTAAGTGTGTTTGGTTCAATATGATTACTTGACACTTAATAAACTTTGCCGAAATATAAATGTATAGAGCAAATTTCAATTCTTTTTCAAATTACAGATTTTATGTCACAAATTACACAGTTAGTTGCTTCGCAAAAGGCTCCAAATCAAACTGAAGAAGACGATTCTGATGAGATGGATGAATAACGTATTGTATCACTGGGTTATGTTTGTTTTTGAGTACTTATGTTTAACTTTTAATTATCGTTAAATTAATTATGTTTGTACTTTATGCCTGATTGTATGATATTGCAAAATCTAGATTTATTTGTATTAAATTTGAATGTTATTGGAAAATCTAGGTTTATTTCGGTTGAAAATTGGAAATCTAAAAAAATAATTAAAAAATTTTTAATTTTTTTTTACCATTAGCGGCAACATGTCTCCGCTAATAGTCATCCAGAATTTTTCTAAACAACAACAGATAGCAGTGAATTATTGGTAATTAATGACAAAGTATTAGCAGTCACCCTTTAGCGGCGACATGTTGCCGCTAAAAGCATTATCGGCAACTTTTGAGGCTAATAGAGGCGGCAATTATTGCCGCTAATTGTCAAAAATTTTGTAATGCGTTGAATACACCTTAAAGGAATTTTAGAGAGAAGACGGAGAACACGTTAGGGAGCTGTAGAATTAGCTATGCTTATATAACCCTGCTGAGGTTGGATCATTGAATATTGATCCTCAAGTATTCAATCATGATATACTTGAGCCGATTAGTTCAACACTAGCCTAATAGTAACTCAAATCAACCCAACATCATATAAATTGACGAAGGATTGGGGCATCTTTTTATTTCATAGGTAGTGTTAAATTATAGTTTTAGTGCAAATTTTTTTATATAAATATAAAATTCGCCCCACCCCTCCAATTTTCTTTTTTAATTTCGTTCCCTTCCCATACGGGAACTTCGCCGCTAATCATATACTTAACCCTATTAGTTCAATAGTAGCCTAGCATTAATTAAAATCAACGCAAGAGTGCAGTGGTGATAAGTCACACAATAATAAGCTAAATTGATTAAAAAGAATATAGACAATGCATTAGAATACATGATATATTTATATAAATCAAAATTGATTTATTTCAACATGTAATACCCTAAAAAGGTAGCATCTTCTTGTTTGTAAAAACCTCACCAGACCATCAAGGTCCAAGGGAACACCGTTGGTAGTGGTGTGCAATGGAAGAAAGCCCCAGTGGAATCCAATGAACAAGACGTCACGCTTAGGTCAACCTGGTATTATAGGTTAGTGCTGCAAATATTATTTTTGACAAGTTTAGAATACGTGGAAAATCACACGATCATGCCATGTGAAAACAAAACAACACAGTCGTACTAAAGAAAGCCACCACTATGTTATTCAAGGCATGATTTGTGCCAATAGTGAAATAGAAACAAGATCGACACGTGGATAGACTGATTGACGTGTGACTTGGAATGACCGTGCCTAAGAGGCAATGCACGAGCGTGCTTTATGACAACTTTGGGTTTTTATAAACATAAAATCATCACTAAAGGTAGTTTTATGATTATTTTTTAAAATTTGATTTTTTTAGAAACAGTTTATAGTGAGGGCTTCTCTTGCTTAATTTGACATTAAGGTATCTGCCCCTATTAAGGGCGGGTTATTGAACTTTATTGAAAACACAATGTTTAAGATTCTAGTTCATTTGTTTGTTTCTAGAACTCACTTATGGTCGGAGCAGGTTTTTCAAAGCCAATCTACTGCCATCAATTTTTAAGTGTATATAATTCATAGATCTTCAAACCATTTTTGAGAACACGCTCTTTGTATGAACGAGTTCTTAAAAAACACACTTTCATTGTCATTCTTCCGACACCACACGAACCATCACCATCAATTTGAACCATCACCATCAATTTGAATTTATATTGCATACATGTTTCAACCACCACCACATGAACCACCAACAAATAAAATTTTAACAACACAAATAAAGCAAACAAATTCAAAAGTGCTATCCTAATTACTCTCTAGAGGCTCATTTTCGATAGGTGAATTACGGACTCGTTAGAAAGAAAAGGAATGGGTATATCCATATCCATATCCATATAAGAAATATTTTCAGTATTATTTGAGAAAGAGGGGGATCACGTAACTCATAGAAGAAAGCGGCACCATTGTATTATCCATATTTTGTATGTTAATGAAATCTAGAACCTAATTCATGAGCATCTTCCTCTACAACCCAACACGTGTGTTTCGTTCTTGTAGACAAGTAAAGTTTTTTCACAAATTCTTACCATATTGCAAAATAATCCTCTAGCATTCATAAGAAAGATTATTGCTATCATATAGAGATAAACATAATCTCATCTTAAAGATGAATATGGATGCAAGATATCTTATTGTAATCAATTCTTTCATAATCAAGAATTTGTCCTTCCTAATTAAATTAAATAGTCAGATTTAAAAACCAAGCATTCATACTTGTTTTTTGTCCACTAAGAATTACATAGCATCAATATTGGATACAAAAGTAATCAAAATACACATACTTCCAATATACTAATGATCTTTTGGTCTAGTGGCCAAGGAGAAGTTGGGAGGCTTTGCCATTTTTGGAGGTCCAAAGTTAAAACCTTGAAATGGATAAATATTAATAACTTGATAATACTAAGAACTAATAACTAATCAGCCGTTAAAAAAACATATATCCAACATACTTTACCTTAGCACCGCATATGTTCAAAGAAGATAAATCGTTTTACATAGACTTTTGTAATGCCCCAAATTCTTGGAGAAATAAAGTCTATTTGTTATGTTTGGGGTAGAAAAGCTAATTAAAGGTAACTAAAAGGATAAAATGGGATGATAATAAAAAGGAGTTTGTTTTTTATACCAAAAGGGTGTTAGTTGGAAAATTATTTATCAATATGAGTTTTTCGAAAAATATTTATTTAAATGAGTGTTTTTTGCAAACTTACATTTCTTACTTATAACCTTATTGGATTAATGATCCAACAAAATCTCTTTTTACTTTTATTTAAAGCTTTTTTCTTGACTTTCTAAATAACTTATAACTAGACATGTTTTTTTCCAATAAGATTATAATCGGTGAAAAAAGTAGGTTTTTAAAAAAACACCCATTTAGATAAATATTTTTCAAATCACCTATTATAATAAATAATTTTCCACCAATGCTTTTTTTGAAAGAAAACTCTAAAAAAAGGATTAAAACATGTAAACCCTACTATATAAAGAAGGAAAGCCACCATCCCCTCTCTTTCTTGCGTTTAAAGTCATTTTTAATAACTTACTTTGCCCACCTATCTATTTGGAGCTTAAATACTATATTTATTAAGGAAATAAAATTTTAAAATCAAGAATAAAAAATAAAAAAATAAAAAAAGTTGAAATTGACCGGGACCACCCGGTGTAACCGGTTCACATGGAATTGGGTCCAAGAGGTATAATCGGAGCCGTTCTATGACTAATCCCTGTTTTGACTGTTCGGCCAGTTCGCTCATGTCTAGGTCTATAAACACCGGTCCAATATATTGTAGATATCTTTCGTAAACAACCAACCGCTTCTTGATTACTCTTAACATGGTTCTAACTGCAATTGCTTCGTATCCTTAGCTTACTAGAGTATATTCAATGATTAACTTAGAATATAAAAATTATAAATTATTAGTTGCAATCTATAGACACCCCTCAATTACATTCCTTAAATCAACTAAATATCTAAAATATACTATGGTCTGTTAGTAATAATCAAAGTTTCAATTAATGGATGATGTTGAGTTCCATTTAAAAGTCTCGAAAGCTTTGGAATTCTCTACTGTTTTCTCTATTACCTTTAAATATCCATCAAGAACTCTTGATGAGTCACCATTTCTCCTATCTAACAAAAGCAGCCAAAATATTTCATAAACTTTTATCGATCACTTGTCGACATGTACACGTTTGTTGCGACCAACACACATCATTTTATCACATATCTTTCTATTTTTTCACAATTATTCAATTATGAAGCAGAAATCGATGGCACTTAAGTTAAAGTTAAAAGAAGACAAAGAATAAAGTAACAAGATGTTAAAGACAACCATCTAAAGTAAAAAAAGTTGTGTATTAATTTTTAAATAAGCTCAACTCCCAAGCAAAGCCACATGTTAATTTCTTAATAGTTTCGTAGGAATAATAAAGTGTGGTTCCAAGGTTCATTACTATACCTATTAGAGCATCTACAACAACAAACACATGTTTTAAAACCAAACGCGTCACATCAGCTTTCCACCTGTCCACTTTCAAACATCAAAAACCCTCATTTTTCCTCCAACAATACGTCCACTTTCAAATACCCTTCATTTCCACATCATCACCCACTTTTACATTTTTTTTATAAACTAAGAAATTCATGTATTTTATATTCCATGTTATTTAATATACTAAAAATTAGAATTACTTAAAATAAAATTTAAAATATAAACATAATCTAAAAATTTAAAATTACAGAAAATAAAAATTACAAATTACAAATCATAAAAATTAAAAAACACACAACTTTTAAAGATTAAATTACAAATCCTAAAATTTAAAAATCACATCACCTTACAAATCCTAAAAATTAAACACCACACAACCTAAAGCTTAAGAATTACAAATCCTAAAAAATAAAAAAGCACACCACCTAAAAATTAAAGATCACACAACTTAAAGATTATGTTTTCGCCTAATAGCTTCACATATCTTCAGGTGCGTTGCCAATCTCTCCTCATCCATGTGAGTTCGATCCATCATTAGTATATTGATGTCTTGGTTATAGAGGAATTGGTCCATTTGACTCTTGAAGACATCCATGGATTCAGATTTTTTTTAATCCACCCATCATACTCTTCGGAATTCTCTTGTGTATCTTTTGCCTTCGCCTTTGCCTTTGCCGCCTTTACCTTCGCTGCCTTTGCCTTTTTTTGCCCGATTGGACGAGTCGGTCCTTGATACTCGTCTGGCTCGTCTACAAGATTGAAATCCTTAAACGAGATAGGAGTATCATCGTCGAGATTGACCGGGGTTGAGTGCCCATCAGAAGCTGATGTGCTATAGTCACCGACAACTGATGTCTTAGTCCTCTTTGGTTGAAAGGGGACCGGCTCGTGCCATTTCGGGTTTCCTTTCACGATATTCCACACATGGTCATATTGAAATCTAGTTTCGCATTCAGCAATATACTCTTCCACAGCTAAAGATGTGATCATTTCGTCAGACCAACCACTTCTCTTTTGAGCTTTAATGCGGTTGTAAATCCCAGAATACTTTTGAACTGGTTTCGCTACCATATGCCAGTGTGACTTCAAGATGTCTACAGAACGTGAAAACCCTGGATTGTTGCAGAAATATTCTCCTATGCGCGCCCAGAAATCACTCCCTTTTGACTGTTTCCAGTTACCTCATCATTAGAGATGTGAACAACAGCCATAGCAAGAAGCTTCTCTTCGTCTATGGTCCACCTCTTTTGGACCCTTGCTTATGAGGTCTTTCTTCTAGTTTTCCTTTTTTTTCTAGCAGCCGGAGAAGCATAGTGACCAATCGTGGGTGATGGTGTTGAAGTTTGCGATGATTGAGTGTCACCGGAACTTGGAGTTGTTGTTTCACAGTTTGGATAACAAGGTTGTTGTGGAAATGGTGGATATCCAGGTTGTTGTGGAAATGGTGGGTACCCAGGTTGTGAAAATGGTGGGTACCCGGGTTGTTATGGAAATGGTGGATAACCGGTTTGTTGTGGAAATGATGGATAACCAAGGTTTGAATTCTGGTATGCAAAGAATCCAGGTTGCTGAGTTTGATGAAAACCGAATGGTGGAATATGGTTTGGAGTAGGGATTGAGTTATTAGCATCATTCAGCAAATGTTAAAACGAAGTATCATCATCCATTTCAAACACCAAAAATATGATAGATTTTTAGAGGATTATGAGTAGGTTGTTGAAATGGTGTAGTCTTATGAGTCTATTTATAATGTAATTCTGATAAAAAAATTTTATTTTATTTATTAATGTTACTAAAAATGATAAAGCTACTGAAAAAGGAAAAGCTACTGAAAAAGAAAAAGCTACTGAAAAAGAAAAAAATTACTGAAAAAGAAAAAAATTACTGAAAAAGAAAAAAATTACTGAAAAAGAAAAAAATTACTGAAAAAGAAAAAGCTACTGAAAAAGGAAAAGCTACTGAAAAAGAAAAAAACTACTGAAAAAGAAAAAGCTACTGAAAAAGAAAAAAATTACTGAAAAAGAAAAAGTTACTGAAAAAAATAATTACAAGTCTAAAACTTAAAAACAAACCTAAAAGTAAAAATTACATAACATAGAAATTTAAAATTACATATCTTGCAACTTAAAAAAAAACAAAAGATCAAATGAAACCACACACAAACAAAAAAATGTTTAAAAAAGTTACAAACGCCGAATAGACCATATATGCTCCACCAAATCGTTACGAAGCGCTTGATGAGCTTCACGATTTACGTATACACTTGAACCTTGCCAAGTGTCCCTCGAAATCTGCTGTTGGTCCATGGTTTGCTGGTTCAGGTCCATCACTTTCATCATCTGCCCAATCAGTTATTGCGTTCCCTTCATCTTCTATAATCATGTTATGTAATATAATGCATGCATACATTATGTCGCTTATAGTCTTTAGGTCCCAAATTTTTGTAGGCCCTTTTATAATGTGCCATCGAGCTTGGAGGACACCAAATGCCCTCTCAACATCTTTTCTTGCTGACTCGTGGCGTTTTTTGAATTCTAGCATTTTTGGGTTTTGTGGATATGTGAAGCTTTTCACAAGCGTTGCCCATTCACGATAAATACCATCCGCAAGATAGTATCCCATGTTGTATTGTGTTCCATTCACCACAAAATTGCATGGTGGTGCGTTACCTTCTAAAATTTCGTTGAATATTGGTGACTGATTTATAACGTTCATATCATTATTCGACCCCGCCACTCCAAAATAGGCGTGCCAAATCCTGAGGTCTTGTGATGCAACCGCCTAGAGCATAATGGTTGGATGCCTATGGTCACCTCGTGTAAATTGACCTTTCCAGCCAACTGGGCAGTTTTTCCATGCCCAATGCATACAATCAACGCGTCCTAGCATTCCAGGAAACCCGTGGTTTTCTGAGGGCACCTCCAATAACCGTTGGATGTCATTTTCATTTGGCCTTCTTAGATATTCTTTTGAATAAAGTTCAATAACACCTCTGCAAAACATTCGAAGGCACTCGAGGGCGGTACTTTGACCAATACGTATATATTCATCGGTTAGGTCAGCTGGGATGCCATATGCCAACATACGTATGGCACATGTGCATTTTTGATTAGGAGATAAACCAATTCTACCCGCCGCATCAAGTCTTTGTGTGAAGTAGCGATAGTTGTTTTTTAAATCATCGACTATTCGATTGAAAAAGTGGCGATGCATTCGAAACCGCGTCCTAAACAAATGTTCGTTGTAAACCGGATTCGGAGCAAAGTAGTCGTTCCAAAGACGAGCGTCTCCATCTACACGATTCCTGACTATCTCTTTGCGCTTCGAACGTCTGGAACTGGTCCCTTCTTCGGTATCATGGTGCTTTACTTGCAAAGATATCCTTTCGAAGTTATCGGACATCAATAGTTCGTGCTGCTTAATGGCTAATTGCATAAATTGCGCATCATTAACTAAAGAAGGAGTCATAAACGGTTGTTGAGGTAAGGCAAGAGATTGTTGAGTTTCATCGTCACTTGAACTCATTCTTTAGTGTGAGACTTGAATGTGATAAATTTGGATTGTGTGATGAGGAAGAAGAAGAAATACTTCTATTTATAATAAGAAAAACTAGCCGTTAGAAAACTAGCCATTAGAAAACTAGCCGTTACAAAAACTAGCCGTTAGAAAACTAGCCGTTATAAAAACTAGCCGTTATAAAAACTAGCCGTTATAAAAACTAGCCGTTACAAAAATTAGCCGATAAAATTTAAATGGAAAATTATAATATGAAAGTAATTAATTTGAACTTTATAACTTTAGTTACTTAATCAATGTTTTAAGTCAATTTTAGTTAACTTAATATATGTTTTAATAATTTAAAACCTATTTTACATTTAATTTAAGTATAAATATTTCATTAAAGAATCTAACTACATTTATATTAATTAAAAGTAAAGAATGTAATTATATTTGTATAATTAAAAGTTTTGTTCCATTAAAATGTTGTGGTGGGACCCACAATTTCAAGTTCTTTCAAGTTTGAAATTCCAAACTTCAACTCCAACTCCAACTGAACGAATGTGTGGGGTCTCCAATGGCTTTGTCCACATCCAAACTCCACGTGACCCGTCCGTATAGAGCCGTTGGAGATGCTCTTAGTTTTGATGGCAACTTTCTCTACGTGGACCCCTCAAGATAATGTAAGACATAGTTTTGAAGTTTAGGTTTTTAATTTTTAAACTTTTGAAATTAATGTTCAGATTTTCTTTTATTCTTTTTACTTTTAAAATATAATGTTTTATTACATATCGGATACATAATCTTGATTTGTTTGTCTTTTTACATTTCGCACAAGTTTCGTTTGAAACTGATACAAGTCGATGAAATGTATTTTTTTTCCTTTTTTCTTTTAAATTCATTTCGTACACCATTGTAACGTACTTATTTGTATTTAAAGTAACCTTCATTTTAATACATTGTGGTTGATCCAATTACACTTTACATCCAAATGTTTCAAAATTTTGATTTTACTCCTTGAGTATGTAATTTGTCTCAATCAACTTCAACTCACTAACACTATGTTAAATGAAATGACATCTTAGGTATTTTACACATAGGGAATAAACTTATAATTTATGAAAATGGTTTATTAGTTGAAGGACCATTTATGTAATTTATTCAAAATATTTAATATACATTAACCAAAAAATAAAATAAATAAAAGAATTTAACACATTTTACTCTCTTCCTCTTCACCATTGTCCTCTCAACCAGAGATCATCACTGCACTAAACACCATCGCCAATGGCAGAGCTTAAGGTAAGTATAGGGGCGCTAGAAGTTACTGACCTAGATCGGGGGGTCAAATATAAAATTTTTGACAAAATATATATAAAATTTAACTTCAGAACGAAAAAACAGGCCTCAAGGCCCTAAAAAAACTTCTCCAATGAGTGAAATTGAACCACCTTGTCTCCTCGCCACCATAATGCCCTGCCGCCACCATAATGCCCTATCACCACCACCACCACGCCACCGCCACCATCACACCAACCATTTTATTTTCAATTTAACATCACTATCACTATATGATCTAAATTGCTCATAGAATAGGTCTGATTCAAAAGCTTCAAGAATTGATTTTTTTAATTTAAATATTACGTTCGGATTTCACATGGGCTTAAAGTGATTTGATGGTGCAACTATGGTTTGACCTTTCGTTGACAATATAGAGATGGTTATTAAGGTGGGAGGCCGGTGGTGGGATGGGGAGGGGTGGGACGGTAAAACCAAGGGTTATATATGTCACAACCCAACCTTGACGGCGGAAACGTCGAGGAGCGAGAGTTAAGATCGTTCACAGCCACATAACGCTATTAATAACCCAAATATAAATTAATCATGAAATTCAATTGTATCAATACAACATAAAACCCAACGAAATAAAACCATAATATGAAAGATAACAAGTCATTTATTTTTCATTCATTTATCTAGGTCCATTCCTAGATCTGCAAACTTCAAAGAGTAGATATCAAACTTGGGCGTTTCCTGAAACATGTTAAAAGTAAAGGGTCAACAATAATGTTCGTGAGCATTCCATAGTTTTAAATACATAGATTATATAAAAGATGGCAATTCAAGTCATAAGTTAGTGAATATAAGTGATTAGGGATGTTATAAACAATGCAACAATCAAACCTCGACAAAGTTTTAAAAGTCTCAAACGTTTACAAGATTATACGATCAGCTAAGTGTACTTGGATCAACCAAAGTAGGCATGTCTTGCTCATAGATCTATGACTTCGCTGGGCTAGCAATAGTTAATGATTGTACATATAACGCCATAACATGGTAACCACAGAAGTTCAACTAACCACAACTTTGCATGATGAATTGCCATAAAGATTACAAGTCTCAAATAAGTTTACAAGTGCAATGATAATAAGTTAACATGTTTCACCCCAAAGTGTGAAAATAAGCAAAAAGGGGTATGGAAATACTCACTTGATCAATAAGTATATTATTGATGATTAATAAGAAATATAATAATCGTCGTTCCAACGTAAACCGTCACAGTGCACCTAGAATATATATATTTACAAGATTATTACGTTTTATAATAAGTTTAACGGTTAAACGAGAACTAGGGTTTCAAGGGAAAATTGGGATTCTTTGATATAAATATTTAACAACAAAAATACTTTTGTTTTTGTAAAAGAATTACATTGATTTAATAATTTGTCATAAAGACATAAACTTTGAATCATTTGATATAGTTAACAAAACAAAATATAATTTTGTTATATTTTTGTTTGTAAAAAGAATTATAAATTTTAAACAATAAAGTGTGAACCCATAGTAATTTTTAATGATTTAAGTCATTATTTTAAGTTTTCTCTATTTTAATCAACCAAATATAATCCGTGTTTTATAAATTTTTTAAAATTTATTTAAAGAATAAATTTACAAAAACTTGTTAAAATGATTTAAAAATAAGTAAAGTTTATGAAACTATTTTTAATAAATTTTCAAATTTTTTTTATATTTTTCTTTTTTGAAGGCTGAAAACCCCAAAAAGAAAAATGTGAGGTTGCCCGGGTTCGAACCCGGGACCTCAAGGATGACATGGGAGCGTTTTACCATTAAGCTGGGTAGCCTATGCCTGACAAAACCCGATTCCCATATGTTTTAAAACAAATCAAATGGAACCCCCAAATTCTAAGAACCCTAGATTCGTTTGGATTCAAATTGAACCCTAAATGAATGTTGTTTATCAAATTAAGGTTAGGGTTTCGTTCCCCAACAAAAATCGAGTATGTTACAGTGCTTAATTACCCGATTTTGAGTCGATTTGATGTTAAGAATAGATGATGAACAACCGCGACCAAGACCGGATTCGTTTGATGAGCAAATGAATGAGGTAATCAAATTAACTTCGCGGATAGCTTCGAGTGATGATCTTGATTGAAAATCCTTTACCAATTTCAATTGAGATAGGTCGGAGTATGGATTTCACTTAGAGTGCAGGTGTGTGATGAAAAAAAGAATCGAATGAGAAATTTTTGTATGTTTTCAGTTAAATTAAGGATAGTATACGATTAGGAATAGATAATCGTTCGTTTAGGTTCGTTTAATCGAATTATTATTATAGTTTAATGGTCCAACGGTTCGATGAGTTAAATATTTCGGTTTCTCATTCGATTACACTCATAACCGATGATTAAAGATAGTTAATGATGCATTCAAGTTCGAAGTAGGCAAAGGAATCGATTTGGAACGGCTTTGGGTGTTAAAATCGAGTGGTTTCGGTTGTTTTGGGTGGCCGACGTTTCGCCGGAGCTCGCCGGCAGTTGGCCGGAATTCTTAGCCGAAAATGCAGGCCCAAGGATGAACTTGTTTGGATTTTTTTTCAATTTACACAAATGGTCCCTGTTGTTTGGTTTTGTATTATTTTATGCTTAAAACTCCCTTTTAAGGTTTATAAATTTGCAACTAGGCCCCCTTGACTTTTAAATCAAAGTTTTATACATTTTAAGTTTAATAATTCTTTATTATTAATCATAAGATTAATATTGTTGGTATTATTCTTTGTTTTTATTATTATTGTTATAATTTTATTATTATTATAATTATTACTATTATTATTGTTATTAGTAACATAATTATTATTACTCTTATAATTTGTTATTATTATTATCATTGTTATTATATATCATTATAACCTTACAAATTTAAAAGACCAATTAAGGTAATATTCATAAGCAACCATAAGTTTCATGAATGACACAATTAGTCCATGCAAGAATTTAACAATGTTAACCTTAATTTAACCTAAAAACACAAGATGTTACAGTCTCCCCAACTTAAAAGAATTTCGTCCCGAAATTAAGAATAAAGCTAAGAGAACAAATGCGGGTATCTCTCCTTCATATGATCCTCACGCTCCCAAGTGAACTCAGCTCCACGTTTGTTTTCCCAACGGACTTTAACGATAGGTGTGGTAGTTGTTCGGGTCTTCTTCAGGGTGCGATCCATAATCTCAACAGGCTTATCAACGAAATGCAATGACTCATCAATTTGAATTTCCTCTAGTGGAACATGCAAATTTTCATCAGGCAAGCACTTCCTCAGGTTTGAGACATGGAAGACCGGATGAACTCCGCTATGTTCAGAAGGTAGCTCCAGTTTGTAAGCCACTTTCCCAATTCTTTTCAGAATCTTGAAGGGTCCTACAAAACGTGAGGCTAACTTACCCTTCTTCCCAAATCGTACAACACCCTTCCATGGGGAGACCTTAAGAAGAACCATGTCGTCGACTTGAAACTCCAACGGTTTACGTCTTTTATCGGCATAACTCTTTTGGCGACTTCTAGCCACCTCGAGATTATTTCGAATTTTGGAAATTTTGTCGGTCGTTTCTTGAATAAGTTCCGGACCAGTGATAATATTTTCCCCAATGTCAGTCCAACAGATTGGGGATCGGCACTTACGACCATACAAAGCCTCGAATGGTGCCATTTTGATACTTGAGTGATAACTATTGTTATACGAAAATTTCGCGAGCGGTAAATGCGTATCCCAATCGCCACCAAAATCAAGAACACAAAGACGCAGTAAATCCTCGAGGGTTTGGATTGTTCATTCGGTTTGACCATCGGTTTGAGGATGGTAAGCCGTACTTAAATCCAATTGAGTACCTAAGAGTTCTTGCATCGAAGACCAAAAGTGCGAGGTGAAACGAGCATCTCGATCGGAAATAATGTGCAACGGCACGCCATGACGACTCACAATTTCGTCAACATAGATTCGAGCCAACCTTGAGACCTGGTACGTATCTCGTATGGGTATGAAATGTGCTGTCTTGGTCAAACGGTCAACAATGACCCATATGCTATCATGACCACGAGGTGTACGAGGTAACTTGGTTACGAAATCCATGGATATATGTTCCCATTTCCACATAGGGATTTCAGGTTGCTCAAGTAAACCACTTGGTCGTTGATGTTCGGCTTTGACCCTTGCACACGTGAGACACTTGGAAACATAAGTCGCGATATCTTTCTTCATTCCAGGCCACCAATATTGACCACGCAGGTCCATGTACATCTTATCGGAGCCAGGATGAACGGAATATCGGGTTTGATGAGCTTCGTTCATAATGAAGTGTCGAAGGTTGTCACGATTCGGGATCCAAAGTCGATTCAAGAAGTACCACATGCCGTTCGATTTTGTCTCCAATTGTGACCGAACGTTAGACATCAAATCTTCATTTTTCCCTTCGTCGGTTAATGCCGCTTGTTGAGCCTCGCGAATGCATAACTCGAGGTCACTATCGATTCTTATGTTTTGAAGCATGTTAGTAGCCTCGTTGACATCCACATGAATCTCGGTATCAAATTCTCCTAGTGTATCAAACCATTTCCTTCGATCTCGAATTTCTTGAAGCGAGACAACCTTGTTGTGGACCTTGCGACTTAGTGCGTCGGCTACAACATTCGCCTTTCCAGGATGATAGCGAATGTCGCAGTCGTAATCACTAATCAACTCAATCCAACGTTTTTGTCTCATGTTGAGATCCTTTTGATTGAACACGTGTTGGAGACTCTTATGATCGGTGTAGACTATGCATTGCGTCCCATATAAATAGTGTCGCCAAATCTTCAATGCGAAAACCACAGCACCAAGTTCAAGATCATGAGTTGTATAGTTCACTTCGTGAACCTTCAATTGCCTCGACGCGTATGCTATAACTTTGCCTCGTTGCATGAGTACACAACCAAGACCTTGATTAGAAGCATCGCAATACACGGTAAAGTCATCGTTTCCATCGGGAAGTGTGAGAATAGGAGCGTTACACAACTTGCGTTTTAATGTCTCGAAAGCCTCTTCTTGCTCGGGTCCCCATTCAAAAAGTCGATTCTTTTGGGTTAATGCCGTTAACGGTTTAGCAATCTTCGAGAAATTAGCTATGAACCTACGGTAATATCCCGCCAAACCCAGAAAAGAACGAACCTCGGTTGGAGTTGTGGGAACACACCAATTCTTCACAGCTTCAATTTTAGCAAGATCCATGTGAATTCCTTGGCTATTCACCACATGCCCTAAGAATTGAACTTCCTCCAACCAAAATTCACACATGGAAAGCTTGGCGTATAGTTGCTCCTTCTTCAATAGTCCAAGTACTTGTCGCAAGTACGTCTCGTGATCGATTTTTGTCTTGGAATAAATAAGAATGTCATCAATAAACACGATCATGAACTTATCCAAATATGGTTTACATACTCGATTCATGAGATCCATGAACACAGCAGGCGCATTGGTCAAGCCAAAAGGCATGACCATGAACTCGTAGTGTCCATATCGAGTACGGAAAGCGGTCTTTGGAATGTCGTCATCATGAACACGTAATTGATGATACCCAGAACGTAGATCGATCTTTGAGAATTGAGTTGCTCCTTGAAGTTGGTCGAAGAGATCATCGATTCGAGGAAGAGGGTATCGGTTTTTAATAGTAAGCTTGTTGAGTTCCCGGTAGTCGATGCACATACGAAATGAACCATCCTTCTTCTTCACAAACAGTACAGGTGCACCCCACGGCGATGAGCTAGGACGAATGAAACCCTTATCGGTCAACTCTTGCAGTTGACTAGCTAGTTCTTGCATTTCGGACGGTGCAAGACGATAAGGTGATTTAGCCACAGGGTTTGCGCCAGGGATTAAGTCAATCTTGAACTCAACTTCTCGCACGGGAGGTAACCCTTTAAGATCCTCGGGAAAAACCTCGGGAAAGTCCCGCACAACAGGAATGTCTTTCAACTCCTTACCCTTGGCTTTCGTATTAACTACATATTCCATGAAAGCCATGTAGTTTTTACTTAAGCATTTACGGGCCTTGATGCAAGACATGAGTTTGAGTCTTTGGATGATTTCTCCCCAAAGACCTTCAAAGTATCACCAGTCGGTAACGGAATTCGGATACACTTCTCGAAACATAGAATTTCCGCATGGTGCTTGGCTAACCAATCCATGCCAACGATAACGTCAAAGCTTCCCAATTGCATAGGAATAAGGTCGACGAAGAACTCGTGTTCGTTAAGGCTTAAAGTGCAATCGCGTATTACAACGTCAATGACGATAGATTTCCCATCGGCAACCTCGACCGTGAAGGATCTTTCCAGGTTAGCACGCGGTTTAGAAAGTAAATGCTCGAATTCCAGAGACACGAAACTTCTATCGGCACCCGAATCAAACAATACAGATGCATAACGATTATTTACAAGATACATACCTGTTTGGTAACAATCTATTATTGGTATGATGAACATAGATAGGGATTTTTTTTACAAGACAAGAAAGGGCTAATAGGAATTCAACGACGTACCATTTACCACTTCGTTGTTGGCTTGTGCTTGGTTGGCGTTGATGTTGAAAGCCCTTCCACGAGCCGGTGGCACAGTTCCCGCATTACGAGGACATTGTGGACGAATATGACCAGGCTCGCCACAGTTATAGCATGTTCGATTAGTAAGCAGGGCAGTGTTGTTTGGCGCACGAAAGCAAGTAGTTACCAAGTGTCCATACTTCCCACATAATGAGCAAACTCGGCATGGAGAGTTGCTTGAATGATGGTACTTGCACGTGTTGCACATAGGATGTGAACCAGTGTAAGCTTTAGCCATGGGAGCTTGATTTGCAACCACCATTTGTTTTTGAGGAGCATTTGGGGCGGTCACAGCGTAGTTGCGCGTCGGGGTGAACTTACGCTTCTTGTTTTGAGAGGATGACTCGGCCTTTACCTCTTTTGTTGCCTTGGGTGTCACCTTCGCCATAGACTTGGAACCCTTTGCCGACATCGTGCCAGCTCTTATATGGTTCTCGGTGAGCTGTGCAGTGATAGTAATCGCTTCCTCCAATGTTGTGGGCCTACTACCCACCACAGGATCTTGAATTTGAGGTGGCACCCCCTTGATAAATTTCTCGATATTACGGGGCACGGTGTCCACCATGTGTGGTAGAAGCATACTCAACTCATGATGCCGGGTGGAATAAGCCAAGTGATTCCCGCCATCCTGTTTAAGGTTCCAGAACTCCTCCTCCAGGTTTTGTAATTCGCTCCTCGGGCAGAACTTTTGGATCATAATATCCTTAAATTCTTCCCAAGGCAACGCCATTACGACCTCCGCTCCACGGTTTCTCTTTTCACTATTCCACCATGTTAGTGCTCGTTGTTGAAGAACACTTGTGGCGTAGCGAACCTTGAACTCGTCGGGACACTCACTAATAATGAATGTGTTCTCCATACGTTCAAACCACTCAATAAGTCCAGTGGCTCCTTCTTTTCCACTAAAACTAGTGGGTTTGCACGAGTTGAAATGTTTGAAGGTGCAAGTAGAATTGTTCCCGTTTTGGTTGTTGCTATTCTCCCCATGCGCACCACTATTGTTCCCATTGGTGTTGTTGCTATTAGCCATTAGGGTACTATTAAGTTCAGCAACCATAGTCGGGATGACGGTAGCCATTTGCCGAGCGATCATTGCAGCTAGTTTACGGTCGGAACTTCCACGCTTTCCATGATGACGAGACATGCTGAAATATGCAAAATGAGTTAGACACGAGAAATAGAATAACAAGGATTATAATTCAACAAGGATAAGGCAAGAGTTGTAAGGCACTTGGAATGGTTCCATTTGGTAACGCATTACCATTTGGAAATGTTGGCATGTCAAGGTAACTTGACTCATTCGCCTTAGAAGTTTGTGCATGTTGACCATAGTTTATCACTCATCCCGGAAATCCCCAGGTAAGCATAACTAGTCCCGTAGGATTTATGCGATATGCTTGCCTTAGCATGAGGGCCTTTTGCCAGGAAATCCAGAATACAGATGTCTATGTGTCACACAAATTTCTTAGGTTCATGATATCAAAACCTTGATGAGATTTATATAGATTAGACATAACGTCTAAAGATCCAAGTCATAACATAAGTATAAGATTCCACGTGTCAACGAGAATAAGGTTAAGAGATCTCATGTTCGGGGAGAGTCAAGAGTCAAAGCTAAGTTTAGGGAGACAAGTAACAATGTTTAGGCAATCCTATGCTAAGGCATCAAATTGCACATAAGTGGGCATAACATTATGTAGCATGTAAACTATAGAATTTTTCAATATAAGGTCATATTTCTATAAGGTTCATGCATACCATAGTCTAAGTCACCATTTCTAATAACCTAGATCCCTATAGTTATGGGCTCTGATACCAATCTGTCACACCCCAACCTTGACGGCGGAAACATCGAGGAGTGAGAGTTAAGATCGTTCACAGCCACATAACGCTATTAATAACCCAAATATAAATTAATCATGAAATTCAATTGTATCAATACAACATAAAACCCAATGAAATAAAACCATAATATGAAAGATAACAAGTCATTCATTTTTCATTCATTTATCTAGGTCCATTCCTAGATGTGCAAACTTCAAAGAGTAGATATCAAACTTGGGCGTTTCCTGAAACATGTTAAAAGTAAAGGGTCAACAATAATGTTCGTGGCATTCCATAGTTTTAAATACATAGATTATATAAAGATGGCAATTCAAGTCATAAGTTAGTGAATATAAGTGATTAAGGATGTTATGAACAATGCAACAATCAAACCTCGACAAAGTTTTACAAGTCTCAAACGTTTACAAGATTATACGATCAGCTAAGTGTACTTGGATCAACCAAAGTAGGCATGTCTTGTCCATAGATCTATGACTTCGCTGGGCTAGCAATAGTTAATGATTGTACATATAATACCATTGTCACACCCTCAAATCCACTTGCGGAGTTTTACCGCGAGGCGTGTGAACAAACCAGGATCACAGTCAATAGTTACTCAGATATGCCATAATTTAAACAAAATCAACCAAAATGCAAACTTTAAACAATGCGGAAGCGTTTTGAAAACAACCCAAGTCCATAAAGTATAACTATGGCAAAACAAGTGCCAACCCAAAAGAGTAAACTATAATTGTTAAAATGTCAAAATGTCTTGAAGCATCGTGTCTTAAAATGCAATGAACCGTGCAGTGCTCCTATGGCAAGCAAGCTAAGGACCTGAGAAAAGCATACTAAAATGTCAACACATAGGTTGGTGAGTTCAAGAGTTTGAGTTCAATAAACATGTAAACAGTTGTGATATATATAAGCAGTGCATGGTAATAGATAGCTAATCTATTATCAGTAAATATTAATACATAGTGATTTTGCAATTGAAGCTGACTGTGATAGTTGTTGCCTCCTGTCACGACTTACCATGTCGTGACAATGCTCAATAGGACAAATTGCACCCGGTTGACCTCGAGTCACACAGGTGGGGCTCGTCAGACCCAGTAGTACTACCCAAGTTTCCCCGCTATTAAATATTAACAATTCAAAAGTGTGAGGACTTTTCCCATGGTAAACAGCACTATATTAATATTATACACAACTTAAATAATAAAAGCGTTCGTATAAATACCAGTATGCTATCTCCCCCAAAAGAGATTAAATAAAGAGTGGGGCATGAACTCACCTGATGTATGCAAAGAGTACTTAGGGTTTATTTTGAGAAACGAGAGGATAGCCAACCTTCACAGGTTACCTAGATCATATGAGTACATAAGTACGTGTAAATAAAAGACATGTGAAACCCTAATCATACCAAAACCAAAGACTCAAGCTTCCAGAAAAATAGACACGTTTGACCTAGTTGACCCGTTTGACCCGTTGGTGACATTATGAGTTATAATTCAAATAAAGCCAATGAGCACATACAACATACATGATTAACATTCAAATGGTATCATACATATGCTATATCAACCAGGTGTATCACTTAGATCATCATACAATCAAGTACTATACAAGTCATGCGAATCTAGAACATTAACATATCCATTAGTTATAATACAACTAACATGTCACACAAGGTTCAACCATTCATCACATGCCATGTGAAGCCACTCACAACTTCACATCCTAAACCCTGCCAATCCTACTAAGTAGGGGCCTCAGATCCGCACGCGTGTATAATGATCATAACCAAATTCTATAAGCATATGCATTGCATTCACAACATCACAACAATCAATTACCAGACCCAAGCATGATGTCCTACTACTACACAACATCCAAACCATACATGATCACCAATTCCAAATATCACACATGATTATCCAAGCATGCCATACAACTAATTTAACACGTTCTATCACACAAGAATCTATCCTTGAACATAATAGCAGGCTCCTAACATCCCAGACATGGTCATAACATCATACTTCAACGTTTACACAAATAAAGTTTCCCTTTTGGGAAAGAACATCCCAAAATCTATCAAACATCCAAAGCATACATGAATTCATCAATAATATACCAATTCAAGCTCATACTAACATCTAAGCATGACCAACCACATCCAAACATCATAATTCTAACAATCTTCATAAACAAAAGTTTCTACTTTTGGCAAGTTATGATCAACATCATCAAATTAAAGATTTCTAGCATTCATAACAACAATCTAGCATCTAATCATCATCATGAATTCATCCATAACATCAAAACATCCATAGTTCAACATTTCATGCAAATAAAGTTACTATTATTAGTAACCTATGAACATCAACCCTAAATAATCAATTTCTTGCAAGATTCATGATTCCTAACATTCATACAACCTATTAATCATCAAACATTCATCAAACAACCATCATTCATCCATAATCATGCCCAAAATCGAATTAGGGTTTGATTAGAATCAAAACCCATGATTAAACCACTAAAAACATGTAATTCATCCATGATCGACGTTAACTAACATGTATTCAACCTAACTAACATATAAACATCATCAAACAACATCCAATTCGACCTAATAAGGATCAATTTCGAATCTAAGGTTCGGCCATAATGAAGAACATCACAAAACATGAAAAATCTAACCTTTAAACTTGTAATTGCTTGAAATTGATGCTTCCTATGTGTTATATATCTTGTAATCGAATCAAAATCACACGAAAATGCTTGTTATTGGCTGATTTTCGAAGATGGAGAGGGAGAAGAGGGAAGTCGCGGCCGCTTTTGGGTGGTTTTAGGGTTTTTTTGTTTTATTTAATTAAATTTTACATATTTACCCTTTTAACCCTTGTAATTTGTATTTTATAAAAATTATCTTTTAATTTCTTTTTAACGTGCTTTTAACTTAATAATATAATGATATAAACCAATGAAAATCATTATATATTTTATCTCTATAAAAACACAAGACATACGAATAAATAGACACGTTTCCGCGTTACGCGATAAATTCTTTAAGTAACCGTTTATAAATGTGTAAACACATAAACATAACCCAATATTCACATAATCACTTAGATTCACATCAAATTAACATTATTCATTATTATTAGGTCACCAACGTTAAACGACAACTAGTGTGTGCTCACGACACGTGTACACAAGACTTAACGGAACTAACGGAGTTTGGTAACGGAAATTTACCGGATGTCACAACCATAACATGGTAACCACAGAAGTTCAACTAACCACAACTTTGCATGATGAATTGCCATAAAGATTACAAGTCTCAAATAAGTTTACAAGTGCAATGATAATAAGTTAACATGTTTCACCCCAAAGTGTGAAAATAAGCAAAAAGGGGTATGGAAATACTCACTTGATCAATAAGTATA